>OX463868.1:10051950-10125689 GCA_949825065.1 Odontocerum albicorne
GGATCAACTTTTATTAACACCTCATACATGAAATAATTTTTACTCCTGCGATCTTTGTGCTATGCAATGGCTTTTATTAAATGTAATATTTTTGCATTCTCAGGCGCTGAAGAAACCTATCTTTATCGTCCATATCGGCAGTATATGATAACTGCACAAATATATTACACCTAAAGCCGAATGTGTGTTTAGCTTTTTCGACGAACTTTCGCCAGTTGTTGTTCATTGTTTTGCCTGCTGTTTAGATCTTGGTAAGCAACGGTGGATCCAAGTTTCATTGACACTCACAAATCGATGAAAAAAGTCCTTCGAATTACGATTAGACATCGCTAGATTATGAGGTACATGACCACGCGGTAACGCACTGGACATCGGTTCGAACCTCGCATTGTGCTACTCCCCTAAATGACACAAGCATTTTCCCACCTAGTATTCGGGAGTATAAGAATACCTATGACTTCCATCATATTTATTATTTCAAAATAAGAGAAAAAGAAAACAAGCCGATATGCTACGATCGTCTCACTTCGGTGTGTCATCGGATCCAGTACAGCGATGTTGCTGGTGAGTTTGCTGGTGTGCAACAGCTCACTCACTTAAAACAGAAAAGTAATAAAAAAAACTTTGCTAGCGAGAGGATCCTCGACTACGAGGCCTAGCAATGACCCTGCGTTGAAATGTTATTTTTGATCGAAAACAATTACAATTATTGCGCATACAAGAGTAGTAGATTTTCGTGTAGAACATTGTGCACTCCATTCACTTGAGATGCCCACAGCCTCAGCAATCTCGCGGATATGCACTCGACGGTCTTCAATTAAGACACCATATATTTTTTCCAATGATTTCCTCCATGGTGGACGCAACTGGGCG
The DNA here is from genome assembly GCA_949825065.1 of Odontocerum albicorne. Taxonomy (NCBI): domain Eukaryota; kingdom Metazoa; phylum Arthropoda; class Insecta; order Trichoptera; family Odontoceridae; genus Odontocerum; species Odontocerum albicorne. The sequence continues at coordinate 10,052,824 of OX463868.1, forward strand.
TCAGAGCACGATTCATCTTATGTGTATGATATGAACAGCCACGTTTATTCAGAAAGAAATAAATAGTTTTCAGCGCAGATGCAGAACCTAATCCATCTCGGAAATGATGTGATCTTTATCCATCTCAGTCCCTGTGAACAGTATCCATCTCGGGAATGATTTGCGCGGCTGTTAACTTCTTCAAATAAAAATGTTTTATCACGGCGCAGAAATCGTTTTTTTTTTCAATTATTAAGTAATGTCAAAGTGATCGATTCAAATAGCTGTCGAACGTTAACCGTACGTCATATTAGACCGAAATTTTAACAAATGCCGCTTAAAGAATGATACTTGCCATCAGTGATGTCACTTTATGAAAGATGTGTTTAACTTGTTTTATATCGAACTTTTCAAACAACCCTAATATGCAGATGCGAGGAAATACCCAATCAAATACAAATATAGCACCATTTAGGATGAATTCTCCTTTATATTATTATATTTCAGGACCATGCAATGCCCCTAATGAGATCTGGTCGCCTTGCGGGAACAACGACTGTCAAAGAAGTTGCGAAACCTTCGGCTCGGATAACTTTACATGTAAACCCGTCTGTGTCCCCGGCTGTATCTGCAGAGAGGGATTCTTGAGGAACCGACAAGGTGTTTGCGTCAGCCCAATCAACTGTGGTTAGTAATACGAATTAACACTTTTATCCCGATTCCGTGTTTTAATTTGGTAAATAGTTCTAGGTTTATTGATAGTTTAGGAACTGTGTTCCTTAAAGGAGAGATGATGATGATTTGTTGATAAATAAAACTCGTTTTAGATCGCAATGCGGGAAGAGAAATTTTATTTAGTATTTATATCATTCTTGAATGTGTGCGGGAATGCGCTCGCGATATGCCGCCGTCTCGTTTCTGCATTCGCAAAACGATTAATGTCGTATGTAGGTATCATTCAGATTTGGGAACTGGCGCGACAGATGTGCTGCCCTCTCGCTCTAACATGGAATGCGCTCCACGCCTGACAATGAGTTGAATGACCGGCGTGTGGACCTTGTACTTGTTTGTTTTGAATTGTCAAGGTATGCAAAGGTCGTATCGCCGGTCATTGACCGAGCGTACGAACGCCACAATAGCAACATAGTATGTACATAATATACCTATTTAAATATACTTCAAGTTTTAACGTTTGTACCTGCTAAATTAAGTTTATTTATTCCTTGTAACTTGCTTTATTTACGTTTGTCTGGTTGGCTGGAAGATATTGCCACCTGGCAATAAGCTTACCTCATTGTTTTTGCAATGAAGTGTTAAAATTAAATAAATAAAACTAGACCACCTTTAATTGATTAATTTAATTGATTTACCTCTTAATAATAGTGAGATCGAATCCGGAGTTAGAGCACCCTTGAACAGTCTGTTAGAGCGCCCTTGAAGAGAATCTGTTCTCTAAACGAAGTTTTATTTATTTTCATTTTTTTATTCTTAAACGTTTTAACATTTTCTATCCTCCAGCAATGACCATCTGTCCCGGAAACAACGAGGAGTACGTTCCGTGCTCCAACCCTTGCGATACCTGCCTGTTGCGTAACACCACCTGCCCCACGCTGGTCTGCAGTCCAGGATGTGATTGCATACCTGGCTTTTACAGGAACCGGGCTGGAAACTGCGTATCCGAGGAGCATTGTGGTAATAATAACACATTTTTCCTCATCTCACTTTAGCAATAGTTGATACATTAGCACTTCAGATGCTTGGTGATTTCGTATTGATTCCCTATTACAAAAGGGGTATAGCAAGGATGTGTTATGTTACCCTGGTTGTTTAACATTTATATAGACCCATGTGCGAAGGAACTACAGAGGTAATTACATGGAATTTAAATGATAATTGCGTGGATTAATGTGTGTTGATGACATGAGAGTATTAGTGATGAGGATGAATTAAAGTCGCTTCTTAAAGCGTGCCAAGAGCGGAGCGAGTCTAATATTGGTTTGTAACTGGTTCCAGAGTTTCACTGTATGGACAGTAAAGGATGATGTAACAAAAGAAAAGCGGTGAACTGGGTAGGTCAATAAACAATCCATGCCTGAACGCAGCGCCAGTCCATGATCGGAAAGACCATTTAAAATTTCGGCGAGATAACAGGGGGTGGTGGCTCAGTTAAGGATGTTATACAATAGATATAGTATGTAAATTTGGAGTCTATTTCTCATGTTCAGCTAGTTCATCGCCTTATATTATGAAGTGGGGGCGTAGAGAAATAGTGTGGGAATGATAAAACGGGTGGAAGAAGATGAGCAAAGCTTTTATTTGGCAAACAAACCGTTGATGATGATGATATAGAAAAGTTTCATTTTTTCAGAATGTCCAATCAACGAGGAACACGTGGACTGTTTGATTCCATTCCCTCCAGACACCTGTGAGGCTGCTGGAATCCATATCAGCTGCTCCCACATCATGGAAGAAGACTGTCTGCCAGGGTGTAGGTGTAAGAAGAATTATAGAAGGAATCATGATGGAGTGTGCGTGCCTATCAGATATTGTGGTAATTCTGAATTCATTTCTATTAAACTAGACGATTATCTCGTATCATGTATATTTTCAGAGTTTTTTTTCTGTTATCAATTGTCAGGGGAGTTTTCTCACTGTTTTTTTCTATATTTAAAATTTAAATTAATCGTCGCATTTTTTAAAGGATTTCCGTCTTAATCCAATTTTATAAAATTAAGCGTAACATAATTTATTTATCAGCTTTGATACGTCAATTATGCCATTTGCACTACGCACAGCAATACAACAAACATAACAAAATAACAACTATACATTAATCACTAAAATCCCACATTTTTTTAAGAAAATACCAAAGACATTATTTAATACGCCTAACTTAATTTAAAAATACATGTGTATTTATTTTTGTGGTGTTCACAAGTTGATATTATTTTAACGTAAATTAAAATATTTATGTGCCATACAATTGGACTCTTAACACAGAAATAATTGTATTATTTGTTCAAACCCTTTCGCCGTCAAATATGTTTCTCTAATTAATTAGATTTTGTGTGTTTCATTATAAAGTTAAATAAGTTTTTAATTCCAGATGTTTATAATATTTCTCAATAACACCACTTTATTTCTTCAACTATACAACATATTTAAATCAATGTTTGAATGGATTGATTTATAAACAATAAAAAAAACCCTTACAACCTTTTAATTTTAAGATCCAAGCAATAAATCCTTCATAATATTTTAAGTAAAATTTTAACTATTTAATATTTTTAATGTTTGGAATGAAAAGGTTTCAACTGTTTTTATTTTTTGGACGATTTTTTTTTAAATTTTAAATTTGTATTATTACGTTTAAAATCCTTTCCTAAAGTTTCTGGACGTCTTAGATCATGACCATAACATCATAAACTTTAGTCTACTGCTTTATTTGTTAATTTGTCTTTCGATTATTTAATGTCCCGTATGCAATAGGATATGCCTTCTACTAATTGCTTTAAATTGTCGTCTTCGGTAGGATCAACGTCATGTATCTTGATCTCCACTTTATACTGTGCCGTCTATGAAACTCAAAATTTTAAGAGATCTTATCAAAAAGTATGATGGTACATGAACAATACACAAATACAGTTCCCGGCGGTAAGTAATACACACCGGGCTTAAGAAAGAGACAGTCGGCCATAATCGGTTAACTTCGGTTTTTTAGAGCGTCGTCTCTGTCCCTAGAACGCTTGACAACGACTGACAAATCGCGACGGAACACGTATATGAATAGCAGAGGACGCTCTACAAAGCCGAAGTTAGCCGATTATGGCCGACAGTCTCTTTCTCAAGCCCGGTGTGTATTAATTACCGCCGGGAACTGTATTTGTGTATTGTTCATGTACCATCATACTTTTTGATAAGATCTCTTAAAATATTGAGTTTTGTCAGTCGTTGTCAAGCGTTCTAGGGACAGGGACGACGCTCTACAAAGCCGAAGTTAGCCGATTATGACCGACAGTCTCTTTCTTAAGCCCGGTGTGTATTACTTACCGCCGGGTACTGTACACTATATTACAGCAAAAGCCGAATATGTTACTATCACGTATCAGAAGACCTACAAGGTTTATTTTTAGTGAATCGTTTCATAGTAATTTTTTTGCAGTTTTCTTACCAAATATGTTTTCTTGGACATATGCAGATATGAAACAGTACCCCATCTGATGACCTTAGTCATAACATAAGACGTTAAGTCCCCAGTTAGAGCGCCCATGAAGAGAATTGGCACTCTAAACAGCGCTATATCACTTGTTATCATAACATACTAATCTTCTTATTGAAAACCCAGTCACCAAATGCAATACCGAATCTTGTTGGATACGCAAATCTATGGTCAGTGAGTTAGTGACCTTTTCATTCCAGCACATAAGGACAAAACCCTCAAATGATCCGGTTTTGTTCAAAGTATATAATGTCTCTGATTTCTAGATCCTTTGAAATGCAGGGACACAGAAATATTTAATTCTTGCCCTCCGTTTCCACATTGTTTGGACGAGAGGTGTTTGCCGGTTCCACGGATCAATTGCAACGCCACGTGGGATGGAAGCTGCTATCCTAAATGCCTTTGCGATAAAGGATTTTGCAGAAATGAGCATGGCAGATGTGTTGGTAAGTGATTGTTAATTGTTACTATAAAATATATAAGCGTGAATCTATGAAGATATAAGCGTGAATCTATGAAGATATAAGCGTGAATCTATAAATTACAATAACTATGTTTTATCTCTAAATTAGAAACTTTTTTTTTGACACATCCTTTTTAACCTTTCCCTTCTTGTGCTAAAAAAAAAATCCGCGCGTTCCGGTGCTGTGTATTCAATACACATCAAGACACATGTAAAAATGAGCGATTTAAAATCGAAAAAAAATAAGAATATTCATAGCCAATCGCTTAAACTAATTAAATTTGAAGTCTAAAGTGACAAAAATTGAAATTTAATTGCTGAAAACGTGAAAAAAATATCGGCCGACGTTCACAAAACGGGCGAAGAGACCACCTCAAATGGATGCCCGAGAGCTACTGAGACCTGAGACGGACTAACACTGTGTATGTTATACCTCTAAGGAAGAAACACAACTGCGAACTGAGATTCTATTTCTTGCATTCCCATATACCGAAGTAGAGTGAGAGTGAGACGTGAATAGCATTGCTTCCTCACCCATAGCGGTTTTTAGAATGAATATACCTAAGTCACACACTGGTACACGTTTGATTGTATTGGTGAATTTATTCCCGATTTTCACAAAATATCTCTGATGTGGCCGATAAGTGTTAATTATTATAAGTATTATTTTTTCATTCAATGCGTAAATGTATTACGGAGGAATACCTAAAATCTGAACCCAGTATTTATTATATTTATAGAGATATTAAAGTTTTTAGAAGCAATGTGCACTAGTTACACATCACAGGGAAGGAAGGGTTAAAGCAATATATATTTTAATGCAATCCTTCGTCAGCGCAGTTCTGGAAAGTATTCTACAGCAGGGATATCTCCTAATCTACAAAGATATATGTTTACAAGTCTATTGTTCTCCCCACACTTCTCTATGTGTCTGAGACTTGGGATCCATAGAAGGTACATTCGAAGTCTTGAAATGTTCCGCCAAAGTTTCCTTCATCGAATTCTTCGAATCCACTAGAGGGATTATAACACAAATGTCTCGGTCCTGCAACACTACAACTGTAAACATACAGAGGATGTGGTTGTAAAGGCGAAATTGCGATGATCTGGGCATGTGATACGTATGGGTGATCATAGGCTCCAAAACGCGTCTTGTATGGGGACATGAAATAGTAGGCAAGCGAAGAGTTGGTTTGGTGTGTAGAGAAAACGCTATAAGGACTGACTTTATGCGGGGAGCTTGAGGATTGGTAGCAGGTGGCTCAGGACCGTGGAGGATGGAGAATCATCTGTTCTCTCGGAATTATGGCGTCTCAACGGGTAGACATGTAAGAAACAGTCAGCGTGCTGCAAATTGCCAGGCGGCTCAGCAGGGTCCACATGTCTGTGATATTTGCGGAAGGGGGTGCGCATCTAGGATCTGGCTGTTTTCTTACAGAAGATCACACGATCAGCGTGGAAGAGCAGCTCAAGATTGACGTCGGAGTGGCGAAGGGATCCTTGACTACGAGGCATTGTTTATCTGGATCATATATTGAGAGGATAAAAATGCCACTTCTTAAAATTATAATTTATGGGTCTATTTGAGGGTCGACACGGAATCGGCAGAAGGCGCCGATTTTGGTAACGCTACATTCGCGAATGGTCAAATATCCAGAGAGCTTTTTCATGCCGCCTACGACAGATATATTTTGTCGAGGGTGATCACCAATGCCAGGAAACTAGACACGGCATATAAAGAGAAGGGAAAGGATAAGAAATGCAAATATATTACTGTGAATTACTGGATAATTATGTGTAAGTGAGACTGATTGTACGAGTACAAAAAACAAGCAAAACGATGGGTAGGAGAGAGGGGCAGTTGCTCCAGGCTAAGCCCAGATTGGGGCGCAAAACTGTAGCTTCGTTGAATGTGATAAAAGTAAAACATTATTATTTTCTTATTTTGAGAGTCAGTGACAACGTTATGTTCAGAACCACTGGCTTATGAAACTTTTTTCTTAAGAATAATAATAAATGTTGAAAATATATCAAAGACACGACAAAGTCACGGAAACACGTGTAATTGCATAGTAAATTATAAAAGCAATGAATTTCTTCAATTTATCCTGACCTGACGACCTCCGTGGTCTAGTTGGTAAGAAGCTTGTCTCCCAGCCCAGAGGTTGCGGATTCGATTCTCGTTGGAACCCAGATTTTTTTAAAAAGTCAGTCTGGCCTCACTTAAGGCCTCTTTGACATCTTTATGATTGGTTGAAAGAGATTGTCACGTGGCAATACGTCCACCAGGTTTTATTGTAAACAATAAAAGTGTAATATAATAATATAATATATTAAGATTTGTACAACTAAGAAATTTCTAAACAGAATGATTTAACACTTAAATGTTAAAAAATTCTAAAAAATAAATTTAATATAAAGTGACCGGCCTGTTTCACTTTAAAAATACATTGTCGAACTGTACTCAATAGATTACTTACAAAGTTTATGTGTATGCAGTAAAATATTTTACAATCAGTGAACTTAAGCTAGAATAAAAAAATAACAGAATAAATTCCAATATCAAACTGTGGAGTTTGTTTTAAGAGAGTACACCAACTCACTAGCAACACCGTTGTACTGGTTTCGATGGCACACTGAAGTGAGACGATCGGAACACATCGGCACATATTTTAGAAATAGTAGATATGATCAATAGATTACTTACAAAGTTTATGTGTATACAGCAAAATATTTTACAATCTGTGAACTTAAGCTATGTAGTGTAGGGAATACCCACGTCCCTAAAATATTGTCAACATGCAGGGTCAACGACCGATGAATCAACCTCTGGATATGTACAAATGTCACATACCAGAACGTCAATACTGTTTACACGCAAATAATATTTACATCGCATTCCACGGTAGAAAGAGAACATATCACGCCGTCTCGCCGTTTCGACAATAAATATTCTACCCACTGTATTATCCGCAGCGCTTGCGACCACCTCAGCACGCGCAGGAGTGAGATCGAGATATACCGCGGACGCATTCACGCGCCCCGTTTTCAAATTCTATATATACCTACTTATCGATGAATAAAGGCACTTGTTATTATTCGCTTGACCATTCATTTCTGTTTACTATTTATCGATTATTCACTCTCACTTATTTTCGCATTCCTGAATCGACGTATTTTATTTTAAATACAAACAAATCAAAATCATCACGACGTATCAAATTAAGCATCCCGCTAAATTGATGACCCCGAACGAAGAGGAACACAGAATTCGACTAAAACGAATAAAGCGATGTCAACATCAACATCATCAGCACGTCCTACTAGGACACACGCTAAACTAGCATAAAAATATAAAAGACTAAATTCCAATATCAAACTGTGGCGTGGAGTTTGTTTTAAGAGAGTACACCAACTCACCAGCAACACCATTGTACTGGTTTCGATGGCACACTGAAGTGAGACGATCGGAACACATCGGCACATATTTTAGAAATGATAATCTAAACTTGGAACTTCGACAACGGTTAGTCAAATGCTACGTTAAGTCAAAGTTATTTCATGGAGTGGAATCATGGACCCTTAAAAGTTGGTAGTATGAACCGACAGGAATCATTCGAAATGTGGATGCACCGGAGAATGCTACGGATACCCTGGACGGATATGGTCAGCAACACGAGGGTTCTTCAAAGAGCCAAAGTTGATAGAGAGTTGCTGACTAAAATTAAAATCCGAAAGGTGTCCTACTTGGGTCATGTATTTAGAGGAGCAAAGTACAAATTACTGCACCTGATCATCCAAGGCCAAATATAAGGCCGAAGAGGTGTTGGCAGGAGGCAAATCTCCTGGCTCCATAATATACGTGATTGGACTGACATAAGGGGCGTTGGAGATCTTTTTCGGGCTGCCGGGGACAAAGATGTATACCCTCAAGTGATATTCAACGTTGGGGGGACCTGACATGACACTGAGAAGAAGAAGATATATGATCGAAGCCCTGCAAAATCATTCGAGCGAGTAGCGCAGCTTGGAATTTGAACCAGTGACATTTTGCTCGAAAGTCCAGTGCGTAACCGCGCACCTCAACAGAAATAGACAACTTTGTGAACTCACAATAAGTAGAACTTGCATATCAATTGCTCTCCCTATTTTTCATGGGCTGACCCTATCGACTGGGACCTCGGATGTTGACATCTTCAATATTTCAGAATATATATTTAAAGTTAGCTTATTGAGCTTTCTCTGTGGTTGAATTTGGTTGTTTTGCTTGATTTAAAGGTCGAAGTGGTTTTACCCACCGTAGGCCTAATACAACCTTTTTGGTTGATACAAAAATAACTGAAAACCCTTTTTGGCTGAAGAAAGAAAAATCCCAATGTGTTTGCTTTGAAAACCATTTTAACTAAATTTATCTCTTTCAACTTTGTTTTATATACATAAAGTACGAGAGCTGTAGGAATATGAGTTTTATGAGGGCTGATCTTCAAAGATTTCTAATAAATCAGGATGCTCGGCTCCTGTTAAGTTTTTATGTCAGTTTCAATCCACATATTGTAAATTATTTATCTATACAAGCTTAGTTAGCAACGTATTGGGTATAGTTTGACAATGCTTTTGTTAAGATTAAAACATCATCAATTCAGTTGGAAAACGAAACTATAGCGTGGATTTTGTTTTAAGAGAGTACATCAACTCACCGGCCATACCTAGATAAAATATTTCTACTATATCAGGATGGTCGGCTTCTGTTAAGTTTTTATGTCAGTTTCAATCCACATATTGTAAAATACATATCTATACAAGCTTGGTTAGCAACGTATTGGGTATAGTTTGACAATGCTTTTGTTAAAATTAATAAGGTATAGTTTGACAATGCTTTTGTTAAGATTACTAGGGTATAGTTTGATAATGCTTTTGTTAAGACTAATAGGTTATAGTTTGACAATGCTTTTGTTAAGATTAATAGGGTATAGTTTGACAATGCTTTTGTTAAGACTAATAGGTTATAGTTTGATAATGCTTTTATTAAGATTAATAGGGTATAGTTTGACAATGCTTTTGTTAATATTACTAGGGTATAGTTTGATAATGCTTTTGTTAAGACTAATAGGTTATAGTTTGACAATGCTTTTGTTAAGATTAATAGGGTATAGTTTGACAATGCTTTTGTTAAGATTAATAGGGTATAGTTTGACAATGCTTTTGTTTAGATTAATAGGGTATAGTTTGACAATGCTTTTGTTAAGACTAATAGGGTATAGTTTGACAATGCATGTGTAAAGTAAAACATACCTCTCACTTTAATTTAAGTTTATTGTGCAGATTTATTCACATTTAATTTTTTTTAACTTTCTTCTTTAACATTTCAGAGAAATTTTGTGGTGGCGATCAAAATGCAGAATGGCACCCCTGTGGAGACAGATGTGAAAGATCATGCGAAGATCCAGAGGAATACACCAATTGCACAGAGCCCTGTAGAGAGAGTGGCTGCAGATGCAAGGAGGGTTTTCTCAGAGGCTTTAACAACAAATGCATCCTTCCGAATAAATGTCGTAAGAACAACACATACGTTCTTCTCCTGTCGTATTCCTCGTGACTGTTTTAAGATGTATTAGTGCTGGCCTCCATGACAACTCTTTTCCTATCGTCTTTGTCTTCAACAGCTTCAAGAAGACTGGTTTCGAAGAGTTCAGTGGTAACCTTCACCTAGTTAATCCAACAGTTTTAGGATCTTCCTCCATCTAGTCTGTCTTTTGATCTTTCCAAGTTATCCGCTTTGCAGGAAAAAGTCCAAAAAACTGCAGAATGCTCTTCACAACAGTTACAAAAACGTTGCGGGTACATATTACTTTACCCCAAAAGAAACCAAAAACGTTGCGAGTACATATTACTTTACCCCAAAAGAAACCAAAAACGTTGCGGGTACATATTACTTTACCCCAAAAGAAACCAAAAATAAGTATTTGCTTTGAATATGTTAAAACCTGTAGTCGAAGAAATCAATTTTATTTAAATAGTTAATAACTATACTAGACTTTTCTGATAATAATGGTCGATTTTAAACCTTAAAATTCAATCGAAAATAATTCATGAGAAGATAAACTTTATTTATCAAAATAAGATCCATTTGAAGATAAACTGTATTTATGAAAATAAGATCCATTTGAACATAAACTGTATTTATCAAAATAAGATCAATTTGAAGATAAACTGTATTTATCAAAATAAGATCCATTTGAAGATAAACTGTATTTATCAAAATAAGATCCATTTGAAGATAAACTGTATTTATCACAATAAGATCCATTTGAAGATAAACTGTATTTATCAAAATTAGATCCATTTGAAGATAAACTGTATTTATCAAAATAAGATTCATTTGAAGATAAACTTTATTTATCAAAATAAGATCCATTTGAAGATAAACTGTATTAATCAAAATAAGATCCATTTGAAGATAAACTTTATTTATCAAAATAAGATCCATTTGAAGATAAACTGTATTTTACAAAATAAGATCCATTTGAAGATAAACTGTATTTATCAAAATAAGATCCATTTGAAGATAAACTGTATTTATCACAACAAGATCCATTTGAAGATAAACTGTATTTATCAAAATTAGATCCATTTGAAGATAAACTGTATTTATCAAAATAAGATTCATTTGAAGATAAACTTTATTTATCAAAATAAGATCCATTTGAAGATAAACTGTATTAATCAAAATAAGATCCATTTGAAGATAAACTTTATTTATCAAAATAAGATCCATTTGAAGATAAACTGTATTTTACAAAATAAGATCCATTTGAAGATAAACTGTATGTATCAAAATAAGATCCATTTGAAGATAAATTGTATTTATCAAAATAAGATCCATTTGAAGATAAACTGTATTTATCAAAATAAGATCCATTTGAAGATAAACTTTATTTATCAAAATAAGATCCATTTGAAGATAAACTGTATTTATCAAAATAAGATCCATTTGATTCTAGGAATTTTTGCCAACAAATTACAAAACTTATTTATGCCTATAGAATACAATTCAGACGGTTTTAGAATCCAAGATTTTTTAATGACATATTCTGATGCTTCTTTATTCTTGTTTTTTTTTTAATCGGGTGAGTAAGGCGGATAAGTAACGTTTCGTTGCGCAACCCGTTTTTGAATTGTCAAATTGAGCAATTAGAGGTCGTTTGTTGTTATAAAGCAAGATGGGTTGTGTTCAGTTAATGAGTGCTTGTTGTTTGTCGTGAAGTTTTCGGTGTATAGTACAAAACTTATTTATGTCTGTAAAATAAAATTCAGATGGTTTTAGAATCCAAGATTTTTTAATGACATATTCTGATGCTTCTTTGTTCTTGTTTTTTTAATCAGGTGAGTAAGGCGGATAAGTAACGTTTCGTTGCGAAGGCCGTTTTTGAGTTGTTAAATTGCGCAATTAGAGGTCGTTTATTGTTATAAAGCAAGATGGGTTGTGTTCAGTTAATGAGTGCTGGTTGTTTGTCGTGAAGTTTTTGGTGTATAGTACACAACGAGGGTGTATGACTGGATGTCAATCGTCCCAATGGAAGCTTCCTGAACAGCCAAGACCAAGAGAAATTTCAAGGTTCTCCTTACTGTGTTTTCGATTACAACGGCATAGTCCATTATGAATTCTTATTGACAGATCGTACATTCAATAAGGAGTATTATCTTACGCTACGTTTGGTCAGTGTTATTACATTGTGTGGTCATGGACCCTCCAAGTTGGTAGTATGAACCGACTGGAAGCATTCAAAATGTGAATACACCGGAGAATGCTACGGATACCCTGGAACACGAGGGTTCTTTAAAGTGCCAAAGTTGACAGAGAGGGGCTGACTAATATTAAAATCCGAAAGGTGTCCTATTTGGGTCATGTACTTAGAGGAGCAGTGTACAAATTACTGCACCGTTCATCCAAGACGAAATAAATGGTCGAATAGGTGTTGGCAGGAGGCAAATCTCCTGGTTCCGCTATATCCGTGATTGGACTGGTATAAGGAGCGTTGGGGATCTTTTTCAGGCTGCCGGGGACAAAGATTCTTACTCTCAGGTGATAGTCAACGTTGGGAGGACCTGACATGACACTAGCAAGAAGAAGGTCTTAAGGATTCAATAAATACTTATTGATAAAAAGGAAAACTTTTTTGATCAAGCTTTGTATATAATTTTCATCACTTTGAAAATAATTTTGGTACATGTTAGCTAAAATAGCTTTTATTAAAGATAAAACAAGATGCATATTTTGAAATTTCTTTTTCAACATAAACTTTATTACACTAACAAGACACAAACTTATATATTTAACAATAAGTTAATTTACTTTACCAAATCGCTCAACAATAACACACGTGTTTCTACCTCCTATCTCGAGACCTCTTCAGGAGAAACAGAACAATGCTTAGGTCTAATTTCAGTTTTATTGAAAGTATGTGTTGCCCATTGAACTAAAGGAAAAACTTTGACCAGCGGTTTAGTTTTTTTACATTCTTTGTGTACATATATATTATTTGTTTTCTTTTCCACTAAAATAAATTTTTTATTGAGTTTAATTTTTTTTTAATATTTTTAAATTTTTAGTGTTGACGCCTTACCGTAAGTATTGTTTGAAGTTACTAAATAATTTTTTTTAAATATTCGTTAATTTTTAAAAGGATTTATTGCTTGGATTAATTTTAAGTTGCTAATTAACACTTTAAGTCAATAAAAAAATGTGATTTTCTGGATTTACATCCTTAATTTATTTATTCAATGACAGCTGTTTCGACACATAATTACTTTATTAAATGTTCCTCCAGAGAGGGGCAGAACTTGGAAGTGGATTTCGTCTTATTCGAGTAAATTGATTGTTCCAAATCGATCTACTTCGGCGGGGTATTACGATAGGACTTTCGCCGTTGCTGATCCTTTGGCGTGGAGTAACCTGATTTTAAGTGTTACATATATGGGTGGCATGCACAGCTTTAGGAATCACTTGAAGACAACCATTTTAGGGAGAGCTTTTAAAAATATATGATTTTATATTAACATTATATATATACATATTCATTATACCACTCCTAAAGCCGAATGTGTTATTATCACGTATCGGAAGATATACAAAGGTTTTTAAGTAATTCGGCTTTCCTCGGTAAGTAGTCCATCCTGTCGTGAAGCTAATGACTGAGCATCGTGACTCCCATGATAGCCTCTGACGGCTCCTCTCCATCCATCCCTGCACTCCGTGGCTTAAAGGTCAGTTGTTAAGGGTAGTCCAGTTGCGTCTCTCACTTGGATAGTCCAACTTTACAGCACAATAATGCAGCAGATCCGGCTCGATGGACCACTTTGTACAGCACCGGTACAAAGGACTGTAGAATAGGTGGATGGTTGCCGCTCGATGCTCGGAGATTTCAGCTCACTTTACGCTTTTCCGGTGAAAAGTAGCAGGGTGAAGAGATTCCTCTTTAGCAGGTAAAAGTTGGTCGGAAGTAAAAGACAGTTGACGTTCGAGAAACTGAGAATATATTTTTGGTGTTTTGCGCTCCTTATGTGCGGCTAATCCAGTTTTGGCCCGTGCATGCCGTCATGGCTTGCGAGATATTACGTATTTCACACGTTTTCGCATGCATGGGCCAGCCGACTTTTGATAGTAGCTCTCGCGATGGCTACGCATAAAGAACATTCCATTACAGGCGATACACAGCAAGTATGTTACATCAAACAAAACATCTTTAAAATATAAAATAAACAAGATAACATACATCAATCATATTTTAGGTGACGCATACGTCCGATACATCAACGTATTGGGGTTATTCCTTTTGATATGTTTTTTAAACATATATGTTATATGCACATGTAGGGACGTTCCTTATCTAATGTAGTCACCACATTTATTTTCTTTCACAAAACTTAAATATATTAAGAGCGCCCTTGAGGAGAGTTGGTTTTCTCCAAGGGAAGTCGAACCATAAAATAAACCATTGTAGATATGTGATAGTAACACATTCGGCTTTAGGTGTAGTTAAGTGTATGTGTCTCATCTCCCTCCATATCTGCAGCTCGAAGGGCAATTGTTAAGGGTAGTCCAGTGGTGTATAACACTTCGTTAATCTAACGCATAGTTTCCCAAACTTTTTCACCCCGTAGACCACTTGCCGATTTTTTAGTTTTCCGTAGACCCCAGCCTGCCTAATATTGAATTGTCCTAAAGTTTTTAACTTCAAATATATTTTTGATAGCTGACAAAGTGTTGTTCACCTTGATAAGGTTTTTTGTAGAGTGGACAATTGTAAAAAAAGAAAAACATGTACAATCTTTATTCATACCTTTATTGAAAATACACAAAATGCAATTAAATATTTGGCTTTGGAACGAAACAAATCGAAACCTAGTAAAATTCTTACATAAAATGAATACACAAATAATACTGTTAATGAGAGGGATGGACCTGATGGACCTGATGCTCTGATAGCGATGGTTCAATATTTGGCTTCAAATTATTGAGGTATAGTCTTAAATATCCACGTTCAGTGATTTGCATTCGATTTTTAGGGACGGTTGTCCCGAATGGAAAGATGATGAGGATGATCGTTGTTTTAATAAAACTCGTTAGAAATCGGAATATGGAAAGAGATATTTTATTGTTAAACGTCGGTATTTATAATATTTGGA
Source organism: Odontocerum albicorne (assembly GCA_949825065.1). Taxonomy (NCBI): domain Eukaryota; kingdom Metazoa; phylum Arthropoda; class Insecta; order Trichoptera; family Odontoceridae; genus Odontocerum; species Odontocerum albicorne. The sequence goes on from OX463868.1 coordinate 10,068,171, forward strand.
ATGTGTGTAGAAAGGCGCTGAAGATATGTCGCTGTCTCGTTCTCGCTAAACAATATTTATTGTTACACGTCCCGTATTTATATGATTTGTAGAAAGGCGCAGAAGATATGTCGCTGTCTCGTTCTCGCTAAACAATAACAGCGGCTCGCGCTGTGATCACAGGGAGTAAGGATCGCTACAGATTTATTTATATAAATATTTTCTATGTCTAATATAAGTATTATGTACACACAATCTGTGTTTGGTGTAATAAGACATTTATGGAACGCCTAAATATTGATGATCTGCCTAAATGGGATCCGTTCACGTGGACCCCCATTTACATCTCGTGCACTCCCATTTTCTTTTGTCGCTTCCATAGACAAAATCGACCCTTGGGGGTCCATATAGACCACTTTGTGAATCTTTGGTCTAACGCATTGGGACTTTTTCTTTTCTGCGTTGTATTTCCACGCTTCCATTAACCACAAGCCTTTCCAAACTGTCTCCTTGGCCACGAACAATGTGCCTAAATAATCGAAGGACTCGTCGAAGACATACTGTCGACAATCAATCGGTGCTTCTCAGTTCTTCGAGAATGGAGGCTTTGGTTTACTCTACTGTCCATGGAATTAGTAACATCTTTCTCCAGCACCACATTTTCAAAGCATATTTGTTCTCAAAGTTCAAGTGTCCATGCCATACATACGAGGTCTTTTGAGATGCCTACTGTCTCAGCTATCTTGCGCACCTTCAAGGTCTGCCAATACGAGATCGTGGATTTTTGTCACGTTATCCTCCGTGGTAGCCGTTTTCGGGGCACCTGGGCGTGGCTCATCAAAAACCGACGTGCGACCACGTTGAAACTCGTTAAACCAATTTTTGACGGTCGCCATCGAAGGAGAAGAGTCACCGTACACAGCATTCAAGCGCTCTTTAATTTCGCTGCGCGATTTCCCTTTCAAAAGCAAGAATCGAATCACCGATCGATATTGCTCTTTTTCCATTTTTCTCAAATCCGCGGACACGCTCGCTTCCACACGCGGTCAATGCGCATTTCAGCAGTTTCTAGTTGCCTAGAGTAAGAGGTATACATCGTCCAGCATTCGGAGCCATATAGGAGTGCGGGTCTGACAATCGTTTGGAATACTTTTCCTTTTAATTTAACTGACATTTTTGGATCACATAGAACTCCCGTCATTGATCTAAAGTTGCAACGTCAAGTCAGTTGAAAAATGAAATTGTGCCGTGGAGTTTTCTTTTTTTAAGTGAGTATATCATTGCACACCAGCAAATTCACCAGTCACACACTGTCATGTTTTTCATGTACATCGTCATGTTTTTTTTTTCGATAAAGGGAGGGGAGCGCGTGGTTCGAACCGGCAACCTTCTGCATGGAAGGTCAGTGCGTTACTGCGCAGCCATACACTTCATTTAAATCTCAAGTAAAATCCGTATTCTTTTAACTCTTGTCTTCTAAATCTTGAAGAAGGGAACTAATTTAGAGAATAATCACAACAATATTTAGAAATAGCAACTAACTTTGTGCTCTCCTTTATTCATATAAATAACGTAATATAAACAAAACATTAAGGACAATACTTTGCCTCTGGAGTTGAGTAACCCTGCATCAACATGTATTAAGGTTTTATTTCTGCAAAGCAACTTGCGTATCGTTCTACTAATGAGGTCATGTGTTTTCTATATCTTAATATCTATCCATAAAATTCCCACAAAATTCTCAAAGATTATTAAATAATTTTAAAACAATGACTGTAATTTATTATTACTACCGCTTTTTGTATCTTCATGTTAGTTTAAGATAAAGTTTTGTATTATTTGTCAATAATTTTAAGTACTTGTATAACCTGTCACATGTTAATTTGTATATAAAGACACTGTTGTGTCGTTAAATAAATAAATTCTTTTTAATTCTAACTATGTATAATGTTTATCGTTTCAGCTTCTTGCAAAGATCCAAATGAGGAGTTTGTCTGTGGTTCTGCTTGTGACAGGCACTGTGCCTGTTTGGATGAGCCTTGTCCCATTGTCACAAAAAAATGTATATCCCGTTGCTACTGCAAAGATGGTTACGCAAGAAACTACAAGAATAAATGTGTTCCCATTGACAATTGCCCACGTAAGTATCAATACTTCAGTAAATCTTATTTTTGGAGATTCCCTCAAGGTCAATAATATAATCCAAATATTAACAACACCTATACGCATACCTATAAATTAAGCAGTCTTATTTGCAAAAAAAAAACATATACGACATAACACATAAAGTCAGGTTTTTACACTAATTTTAATCTCCCGAAACTCTTTAACGTGAAAGCCAAAAATGGAATACTTAGCAACAGTGGTGTGTATACACTTTTATGTGCTGACTGTGATAATTTCTATATAGGAAAGACAGGAAGATCTTTTGAAAAGAGATTTCGTGAACACAAATCCGCCTTAATAAAAGCCTTGAAACCGGTAGGGTTATACCGTCTCAAAAAAGTGGAATAAACAGTGTTTGTTAAAAATAAATTACAATGTCTTTAAACCTCCACAACGTTAATGCCTTAACTATAAACAACAAAATCTTTTAATTTATTCTGAAATGGCTAATCATTGTCACCGAGAAAATCATACATTTTCTATCGATGATGCCAAATTCTTACATATCAGAAGTAAGATTAGAGGCCCTAGAAATATCTAAGTCAGTGCATCAGGGTGAACATCTGGCAAACACATATATTCCCAAGATCTCGTCACTGCTCGCTGAAGTTGTCTCCTGCCTCCCTCCACCCACAATCCCCAACCCGAATGATAACCGTTAGAAGTGTGTATATGGTACCAGTTCGTACAGAATTCAGTCTTATTTGTGCTCCCCTGATGATGAGGTGTGCACCTTGAAACCGGTTTGGTTTACCGTTACATAAAGTGGAATAAACAGTGTTTGATAAAATTACAAATCATAACGTTTATTATAATATTGAAGACAAATTAGAGTTGTTCAAAAATCAATCGAAAGAGGAAAGAAGTGTTACATAATATTAACTGGTTAACACTTTTTTTTTTTACCTGGCGAGTTTATTGCCATGTGCTAATCTCTTCTAACCAACCAGAAATATGTTTTTATAGGCCCTAAGTGTTAACTAGACTGGAATACTATTTAAAAAAATCTGGGTTCCAGCGGGGATCGAACCCGCAACATCCTTTAACACTTTAAGACTCGTTTGAAATAAAAACAACCTTTCCCGGTGTCCGGTTTATTTTTGAGGAATTCAAGTTTTTTTGAATTTCTATATCTAAATAAATATTCCATCCATCCTGTCGTGTAGCTCATGACTGAGCACCGTGACTTCCATGATAGCATTTTACGACTCCTTTCCATCTCTTCCTGCACTCCGCAGCTCGAAGGACAGTTGTTAAGGATAGTCCTGTTGCATCTCTCACTTGGTCAGTACAACGCATTGAGATTCTTCCTCTTGTGTGTTGTTCTTCCACGCCTCCAGTAACCACAAACTGTCTCCTTGGTCACGAGCAGAATCGGAGGACTCGCTGAAGGCATATCTATGTCGACAATCTGTTGATTCATGATGCCGTAAAAAAATATCCGATACTATCGTGTAGCACTTGACTGAGCATCTCGACTCCTATGATAGCATCTGCCGACTCCACTCCATCCATCCCTGCACTCCGCGGCTCGAAGGGCAGTTGTTAAGGGTAGTCCGGTTGCGTCTCTCACTTGGTCAGTCCAACGCACTGGGATTCTTAGTCTCTGTCTTTTACACGCCTCCAGTGACCACAGACCTCTCCAAACTGTCTCTTTAGCCACCAATAATATGTCCAAAGAATCGGAGGACTTACCGAAGACATATATTGTCGACAATCTGTCAAAGATTCTACGTTTTGAGAGAATAGAGGCGTTAGTTCGCCTTGCAGTCCATGGGATTCGTAACATCCTAATATAAATATTGTAATGAATCTGTATATATTTTAATTGAAATAATATCCATGGGATTCGTAACATCCTAATATAAATGTTGTAATGAATCTGTATATATTTTAATTGAAATACTATCCATGGGATTCGTAACATTCTACTATAAATATTGTAATGAATCTGTATGTATTTTAATTGAAATACTATCCATGGGATTCGTAACATCCTAATATAAATGTTGTAATGAATCTGTATATATTTTAATTGAAATACTATCCATGGGATTCGTAACATCCTAATATAAATATTGTAATGAATCTGTATATATTTTAATTGAAATACTTTCCATGGGATTCGTAACATCCTAATATAAATATTGTAATGAATCTGTATATATTTTAATTGAAATACTATCTATGGGATTCGTAACATCCTAATATAAATATTGTAATGAATCTGTATATATTTTAATTGAAATACTATCCATGGGATTCGTAACATCCTAATATAAATATTGTTATGAATCTGTATATATTTGAATTGAAATACTATCCATGGGATTCGTAACATCCTAATATAAATATTGTAATGAATCTGTATATATTTTAATTGAAATACTATCCATGGGATTCGTAACATCCTAATATAAATATTGTAATGAATCTGTATATATTTTAATTGAAATACTATCCATGGGATTCGTAACATCCTAATATAAATATTGTAATGAATCTGTATATATTTTTCAATTGAAATACTATTAAGACAAGGAAAACATAGTTCTTAATGTTATAACAACCGCGCAATATCAACAAGAGAAAACGTTACAATACACAGTGGTGTATTGGTGCCCACCTTGATGTATTGATGGGAAATGTAGACATGGCAGAATGAGAATAAGAGCAACATTAACGGTGGAGATGTGTGCACTTAAGTTAATTTGTGGAGTGTCAATGTTTGAAACAAGGTGGAATGAAGAATCGTTAGAAATTAATTTGGACTAAATGGAGATAATGTAAGATGAAAAAAGGAGCTTTAATTAATTTGGACTAAATGAAGAGAATATAAGATGAAGAAAAGAGCTTTAATTAATTTGGACTAAATGGAGAGAATGTGAGATGAAGAAAGGAGCTTTAATTAATTTGGACTAAATGGAGAGAATGTAAGATGAAGAAAGGAGCTTTAATTAATTTGGACTAAATGGAGAGAATGTGAGATGAAGAAAGGAGCTTTAATTAATTTGGACTAAATGGAGAGAATGTAAGATGAAGAAAGGAGCTTTAATTAATTTGGACTAAATGGAGAGAATGTAAGATGAAGAAAGGAGCTTTAATTAATTTGGACTAAATGGAGAGAATGTAAGATGAAGAAAGGAGCTTTAATTAATTTGGACTAAATGGAGAGAATGTAAGATGAAGAAAGGAGCTTTAATTAATTTGGACTAAATGGAGAGAATGTAAGATGAAGAAAGGAGCTTTAATTAATTTGGACTAAATGAAGAGAATATAAGATGAAGAAAAGAGCTTTAATTAATTTGGACTAAATGGAGAGAATGTAAGATGAAGAAAAGAGCTTTAATTAATTTGGACTAAATGGAGAGAATGTAAGATGAAGAAAGGAGCTTTAATTAATTTGGACTAAATGGAGAGAATGTGAGATGAAGAAAGGAGCTTTAATTAATTTGGACTAAATGGAGAGAATGTAAGATGAAGAAAGGAGCTTTAATTAATTTGGACTAAATGGAGAAAATGTAAGATGAAGAAAGGAGCTTTAATTAATTTGGACTAAATGGAGAGAATGTGAGATGAAGAAAGGAGCTTTAATTAATTTGGACTAAATGGAGAGAATGTAAGATGAAGAAAAGAGCTTTAATTAATTTGGACTAAATGGAGAGAATGTGAGATGAAGAAAGGAGCTTTAATTAATTTGGACTAAATGGAGAGAATGTGAGATGAAGAAAGGAGCTTTAATTAATTTGGACTAAATGGAGAGAATGTAATATGAAGAAAGGAGCTTTAATTAATTTGGACTAAATGGAGAGAATGTAAGATGAAGAAAGGAGCTTAAATTAATTTGGACTAAATGGAGAGAATGTAAGATGAAGAAAAGAGCTTTAATTAATTTGGACTAAATGGAGAGCACGTAAGATGAAGAAAAAAACTTTTATGAATTTGGACTAAACTGATAGAATATAAGATGAAGAAAGAAGCTTTAATTAATTTTGACTAAATGGAGAGAATGTAAGATGAAGAAAGAAGCTATAATTAATTTGAACTAAATGGAGAGAATGTAAGATGAAGAAAGGAGTTATAATTAATTTGAACTAAATTGATAGAATGTAAGATGAAGAAAGAAGCTTTAATTGATTTGGACTAAATGGAGATAATGTAAGATGAAGAAAGGAGCTTTAATAAATTTTGACTAAATTGATAGAATGTAAGATGAAGAAAGGAGCTTTAATTAATTTGGACTAAATGGAGAGAATGTTAGATGAAGAAAGGAGCTTTACTTAATTAGGCTAAATGGAGAGAACGTAAGATGAAGAAAGGAGCTATAATTAATTTGAACTAAATGGAGAGAATGTAAGATGAAGAAAGGAGCTATAATTAATTTGAAATAAATGGAGAGAATGTAAGATGAAGAAAGGAGCTTTAATTAATTTGGACTAAATTGATAGAATGTAAGATGAAGAAAGAAGCTTTAATTATTGTAATTTGGACTAAATGGAGATAATGTAAGATGAAGAAATGAGCTTTAATTAATTTGGACTAAGTTGATAGAATGTAAGATGAAGAAAGAGGCTTTAATTATTGTAATTTGGACTAAATGGAGATAATGTAAGATGAAAAAATGAGCTTTAATTAATTTGGACTAAATTGATAGAATGTAAGATGAAGAAAGAAGCTTTAATTATTGTAATTTGGACTAAATGGAGATAATGTAAGATGAAGAAATGAGCTTTAATTAATTTGGACTAAATTGATAGAATGTAAGATGAAGAAAGAAACTTTAATTATTGTAATTTGGACTAAATGGAGATAATGTAAGATGAAGAAATGAGCTTTAATTAATTTGGACTAAATTGATAGAATGTAAGATGAAGAAAGAAGCTTTAATTATTGTAATTTGGACTAAATGGAGATAATGTAAGATGAGGAAATGAGCTTTAATTAATTTGGACTAAATTGATAGAATGTAAGATGAAGAAAGAAGCTTTAATTATTGTAATTTGGACTAAATGGAGATAATGTAAGATGAAAAAAGGAGCTTTAATTAATTTGGACTAAATGAAGAGAATATAAGATGAAGAAAAGAGCTTTAATTAATTTGGACTAAATGGAGAGAATGTGAGATGAAGAAAGGAGCTTTAATTAATTTGGACTAAATGGAGAGAATGTAAGATGAAGAAAGGAGCTGTAATTAATTTGGACTAAATGGAGAGAATGTAAGATGAAGAAAGGAGCTTTAATTAATTTGGACTAAATGGAGAGAATGTAAGATGAAGAAAGGAGCTATAATTAATTTGGACTAAATGGAGAGAACGTAAGATGAAGAAAGGAGCTTTAATTAATTTGGACTAAAAGGAGAAAATGTGAGATGAAGAAAAGAGCTTGAATTAATTCGGACTAAATGGAGAGAATGTAAGATGAAAAAAGGAGCTATAATTAATTTGTACTAAATGGAGAGAACGTAAGATGAAGAAAGGAGCTATAATTAATTTGAACTAAATGGAGAGAATGTAAGATGAAGAAAGGAGCTTTAATTAATTTGGACTAAATGGATATAATGTAAGATGAAGAAAGAAGCTTTAATTATTGTAATTTGGACTAAATGGAGATAATGTAAGATGAAGAAATGAGCTTTAATTAATTTGAACTAAGTTGATGGAATGTAAGATGAAGAAAGAGGCTTTAATTATTGTAATTTGGACTAAATGGAGAGAATGTAAGATGAAGAAAGGAGCTTTAATTAATTTGGACTAAATTGATAGAATGTTAGATGAAGAAAGAAGCTTTAATTATTGTAATTTGGACTAAATGGAGATAATGTAAGATGAAGAAATGAGCTTTAATTAATTTGGACTAAATTGATAGAATGTAAGATGAAGAAAGAAACTTTAATTATTGTAATTTGGACTAAATGGAGATAATGTAAGATGAAGAAATGAGCTTTAATTAATTTGGACTAAATTGATAGAATGTAAGATGAAGAAAGAAGCTTTAATTATTGTAATTTGGACTAAATGGAGATAATGTAAGATGAGGAAATGAGCTTTAATTAATTTGGACTAAATTGATAGAATGTAAGATGAAGAAAGAAGCTTTAATTATTGTAATTTGGACTAAATGGAGATAATGTAAGATGAAGAAAGGAGCTTTAATTAATTTGGACTAAATTGATAGAATGTTAGATGAAGAAAGAAGCTTTAATTATTGTAATTTGGACTAAATGGAGATAATGTAAGATGAAGAAATGAGCTTTAATTAATTTGGACTAAATTGATAGAATGTAAGATGAAGAAAGAAACTTTAATTATTGTAATTTGGACTAAATGGAGATAATGTAAGATGAAGAAATGAGCTTTAATTAATTTGGACTAAATTGATAGAATGTAAGATGAAGAAAGAAGCTTTAATTATTGTAATTTGGACTAAATGGAGATAATGTAAGATGAGGAAATGAGCTTTAATTAATTTGGACTAAATTGATAGAATGTAAGATGAAGAAAGAAGCTTTAATTATTGTAATTTGGACTAAATGGAGATAATGTAAGATGAAGAAAAGATAATTAATTAATTTGGACTAAATGGAGAGAATGAACTATCGAAAAATAACTAAGCGAATATACAAATCGTGGTCAAAAATGGGTTTGGGCTAAATGAACGAGATTTTGAATTAAAGTAAAGTGAGAAGGGAGAATAATATGAAGAAGATTATGCATGACGAGATATACATATGAATGTGCAGAAGGCGAAAGTTAAGTGTTTGGATAAAAAAACTTTGGAGATCTGTTAACTCTGCCTACCACGGAAGGTGTACGTTGTGATAATATGTATAATATGTATGTTACAATATATCTTCTTCATTTGTTTTACCAGCTATACCAACTTGCGGAAACAACGAAGAATTTGATAAATGCCCGTGTAACGAACAGTCCTGCAAGAGTTCCTTTGAATCAGACGGTCTCGGAGAAGAGATACTCGTCTGCAAACCTGGGTGTCGTTGTAGATATGGCTTCGTGAGGAAGAGCAACGGGATTTGCGTTCTTCCAGATAAATGTAAGTATCTTGATTTTACTTGGAGCTCGTTTTAAGAATTCTCGATGCCCTTAAGGGAAACAGAATTCTTAGCAGGGACTACAGACGGTATTCAACTTTCGTACCTAATTGGTTCCTGTAATGTTTACGAAAGTAGAGCTATGTAACAAAAACTATAAAAACGTGTTTTTTAAATATTTATTTTTTTAATATTGTTTTTTTAATATTTATTTTTTAATGAGATGTATTAGCATGTATACGAGTAGATAGGGTCTTTCAAATTAAGCGATTTTTTAAAATAAAACACACAATTGGCTTTGATTTCAAAAAACTTTTTACTATCCATTGTAGTATAATGTATGACATTTAAACAAAAAAAACAATATCCGCCAAATGTCCACCTCTTGCAGCTCCACAGATGTCCACTCTTTTGTAAAAAAAATTCGATGACATTTTGGCATAATTGCGGTTCTAATTCACAAATAACGCGAATAATTTCATCCTACAGCTCAGGAATTGCACGGGGGTCATTCTTATAGACCTGGCTTCTCACGTAACCCCAGAGAAAATAGTCCAACGGTATCAGATCACATGATCTTGGTAGCCAATTAACATCACCGTTTCCGGAGATTACAATACATAAAATAATTCAACAATTTGGAAGCGTTGTTATATTGTATACGACTCTATTTTTATAAATGTCATACATTACACTTCTCAAATGTCACAAGACCCAGATAAGCTCGCGACGTCATCTGTGTTTTATCCAAGAATTAAAAAAAAAACTCAATTGGAAAGAGCCTTTACATACATAACACTTAATGTATTAGTTTCAGGGGGTTTCTTTATAGATTTATCCAGAGATAAAAACACTGTTCTCTTATTTTTCGTTTCTTGATAAAGAGTTTTGTAGCACGCTCTGTCTTTTTCTATTGCCCTTCGTACATGAGGTATACGCTCTCCATTGGGATCACATTCTTCCTTGATGGTCATAAATGTGTGGCGGTCGTCGCACACTCAGTCGCACACTCGGACCACTGTGGGCATTCATACATACGGTCAATGACCGATGAAATGACCTTCGCATTCCTCGATAAATCTAAATAAACAAGTCCGAAGTTCACACGCCGGCCATTCAACCCATAGCCGAGCGGACCGCATTCCATACTAGAGAGAGAACGCACCACGCTTGTCTCGCCAGTTCCGTATTTGAATGATATCTACATACAACAATTAATCGTTTTGCATTCGCACAAACGAGACGTAGGCATATCGCGAGCGCATTCCCGCGCACATTCTAAAAAGATATAAATACCTACGTTACTAATAAAATTGGACTCTCTTCTTCCGCATTGCGATCCAAAACGTGTTTTATTTATCAACAAATCATCATCATCTCTTCCTTTAAGGACTAGATCCTAAAAATCTATCAATTTACACGAACACTTCGTTCATATTCTTGATTGTCAAAGTCTTGACGATGAGTTCGTAATCAGGTCTTTCTCCTTCATTTTGGTTCGAACATATTATCGATCGGCTTAAGTCATACGAACGATCGATTGAAGCAAAATATTTGCTGCTTTCAGAATGTCTAATTATGACCATGTTTGTCTCTATCGTATGAAGTTTATGGGAGCTTGATTTATTTTCGTCCGTATCAACACTGCTGTTTTTTTTCCGTTTTTTACTCATGTTTATGAATCAATAAGGGCAAAAGTTTTCACCAAAACAGATATGTACATAAACTGAAAACACACGTCCTAACATAAACTGACAAGACACAACTACTTACATACTCACGTCCTAACTCAAGACTTAACCTGTGACGCCGGAAACGTGAATGAAATTTGGATAGTAACTAAGGTTTCCGGGTCCAAACAGGACCCAGAAACTTTAGTTACTATCCAAATGTATATATCAAAATCTTCAAGATCTGATACTTCACTGCACAGTGAAGATTTGACATCAGAATCTCCATCATACACCAAATTATGCTTATCTTAATTTTCTAGGATACTGTCCATGCTAGAAATCTAAAGGTTACATCCTGCAAACTTCTTATTCTATTTGGAACCGGAAACCTTAGTTACTATCCAAATTACTATCCAACCTTAGTTACTATCCTGGCTGATATTCTTCCTAACGAATAAGCTAACTCTAGAAGCAGACCCTCATTGTGTATGAATTTATAGGATTCTTCGAATAGGTTGTCAATGAGCATGTCTAAACATGTGTTGATATGTATTCCATCAACTGACAAAAAATACAACCCCTCCAGAACTTGCGAGGTGTGTGCTACACACAATAAGAGAAGGGAGACCCGGTACACGTGTAAGGAGTGTGGTGTAGCGCTCCATAAAGGTGTGTGCTGCACACAAGAAGAGAAGGGAGACCCGGTACACGTGTAAGGAGTGTGGTGTAGCGCTCCATAAAGGCATGTGCTGCACACAAAAAGAGAAGGGAGACCCGGTACACGTGTAAGGAGTGTGGTGTAGCGCTCCATAAAGGTATGTGCTGCACACAAGAAGAGAAGGGAGACCCGGTACACGTGTAAGGAGTGTGGTGTAGCGCTCCATAAAGGTGTGTGCTGCACACAAGAAGAGAAGGGAGACACGGTACACGTGTAAGGAGTGTGGTGTAGCGCTCCATAAGGCATGTGCTGCACACAAGAAGAGAAGGGAGACCCGGTACACGTGTAAGGAGTGTGGTGTAGCGCTCCATAAAGGTATGTGCTGCACACAAGAAGAGAAGGGAGACCCGGTACACGTGTAAGGAGTGTGGTGTATCGCTCCATAAAGGTGTGTGCTGCACACAAGAAGAGAAGGGAGACCCGGTACACGTGTAAGGAGTGTGGTGTAGCGCTCCATAAAGACATGTGCTGCACATAAAAAGAGAAGGGAGACCCGGTACACGTGTAAGGAGTGTGGTATAGCGTTCCATAAAGGTGATTGCTGCACACAAGAAGAGAAGGGAGACCCGGTACACGTGTAAGGAGTGTGGTGTAGCGCTCCATAAAGGTGTGTGCTGCACACAAGAAGAGAAGGGAGACCCGGTACAGGTGTAAGGAGTGTGGTGTAGCGCTCCATAAAGGCATGTACTGCACATAAGAAGAGAAGGGAGACCCGGTACACGTGTAAGGAGTGGGGTATAGCGTTCCATAAAGGTGATTGCTGCACACAAGAAGAGAAGGGAGGGGAGACCCGGTATACGTGTAAGGAGTGTGGTGTAGCTCTCCATAAAGGTGTGTGCTGCACACAAGAAGAGAAGGGATACCCGGTACACGTGTAAGGAGTGTGATGTAGCTGTCCACAAAGGAGAATGTTGACAGAATTATCATACTTAACTATTGTATATTATTCAAGTATTAAAAAAAACTTAAAGATTTTGTTTACAACATTGTTTTCAATTTACTTAAATACAGCAATTGTATTTATTTATTAAACACTTTTATTGCAAATACAATCTAGCGGACTTATTACCAGACGGTAATCTATTCCAATCAACCAGACAGGAGTAAATTAAGCAAGTCACGTTGTCGCAATCAACATTCAAATGACTATCCATCCCCACAAAACACACACCTAAATATAAAAAATATACACTTTTCATACATGAGATATCATCAATCAAAGGTAAAGGAAGGAATGGTGGAGAGGAAAGGAAAAAAAAACAGGAATGAAACACGTTATGCATATATTACTGACTAGAAATGAAGAGTTTTTTCAGTCGTTTCTTAAAGCATGCCAAGGACGGAGCGAGTCTTATATTGGTTTGTAACTAGTTCCAGAGTCTCACTGCATGGACAGTAAAGAACGACGTAATAAAAGAAGAACGGTAAACCTCAGTGACATACAGGCAAAAGCCTAGTTTACTGGGGACACGACAAATTAAGGGCAACAAACCAAGATCCATTAAAATTGTGTGTCCACATTAAGTAACCAGTTGTTTTTTCGCAAATTGTGTATATTTTTTGTCATGTGTAAAAAAAACCTCGAAAGGTCAATGTACTATGCGTATCCAGAAAGTAAGTGTACTGAGGCTCTCACGACCGGATTGATTTTATTTTCGACATGTTGGCTACACTTCCGTGTAGCCTGACCTTTCTCCTCCACAACGAGACCGGTTCGAGGTCAGTACGTTGAGAAGTGTCGACGCGACAACACGTTTCGTGAAAAATGTCAATCCAATCTCCCGCCAAGTGCGAAATACGCGGCGTCATCCGTTATCACGTTTGGAAGGGAAAACCTCCGGTTGAGGTTTATAATGAGGTAAAAACTGCATATGGTGATAAAGCTATGAATCGTACGAGTGTGTACAAGTGGTGTCGCGAGTTTAAAAACGGTCTCGTCACACCTCTTCATACTCCGCCAAAAAGTTCAAAACCACAATTTTAGGCAAGAAAATCATGACATTCGTGTTTTGGGACTGTCAAGGCATAATTTTAATTGAATATATGCCTCAAGGGGAGACCATCAACTCTGCAAGATACTGTGAGACCCTAAAAAAATTGCGGAGGGCGATTCAGAACAAGAGGAGAGGCATGCTGACAAAGGGAGTCTGCCTGCTGCACGACAATGCCAGACCACACACGGCCAACGCCACGAAGGAACTGCTCGCCTCGTTTAAATGGGATGTCCTGAACCATCCCGCGCATTCCCCTGACCTAGCACCCTCAGATTACTATCTCTTTACCTCCCTGAAGCTGCACATGGGTGGAAAAAGGTTTTCAACCGACGAGGAGGTAAAGGAGGAGATGGAGAAGTGGACGGAGGGGTTGGCGGGAAACTACTTCGAGGAAGGCATCAAAAAGTTGATACCCCGCTGCACCACCTGCATTGAGAGGAATGGCGACTATGTCGAAAAATAGCTTACATATGTACTACGGTAACCACGTAATTTTTTTGTTTAAATAAAAAAAATTGTAACCTACACAAATTCAGTACACTTACTTTCTGGATATGCCTCGTAATATCACTGTTTTAGCGTAGTGCTAGCTCATGTTAGGAAATACGTTGAAAATTTTCGACGAGATAAGAGGAGGCGGCTGGACAGTTGAAGATATTATACAATACAGACAGTATGTGAATTTGACGTCTAGTTTTAACGTTCAACCAGTTCAGCGCCTTCTGGTATGAAGCGATATGGTCGTAATAATAAACTCTTCATAAAAATCAGATAACTCAAAATTAAACCGGGCACTGGGAAAGGTTGTCATGATTTTGATCGAGTCTCACTTAAAACTAAGAAAAGTAGGTGATATCATTTTGCAGTCTTATTATAAATATTTTTTTTATTATTAACATTTCAGGTTGTACAGACCCAAACGCTGAAGTGGTTGCATGCAGATATAACTGTCCAGCTGGAACATGTGCCAAACCAGACTCCATTCCGTGTAAGAGGAAGTGCAACGTATATCCTAAGGGATGTCAGTGTAAGCAGGGGTACGTCAGGGTTAGTGAGTTAGACCAGCGATGTGTGCCTCTTAGATCATGTCGTAAACCAAAGGGCATCATCAAAGAAGAACTGGCTGAACAGCTATAAGGCTTTATTTTAAATCTAAAAACTGTACAGTCTTATTGACTACTTGTACGAAATTAGTGAGACGAGTTCAGAAAATATATTTAAATTTATTTATTATTGAATTTTTAGCCGGCATTGGTTTTAAAAAAAATATTACAAAAAACAATTACAATTTATTTATTATACATGACAAGAAATATACACAATTGGCGAAAAAAACATCATGTAATTTGATTTAAACATACAATTTTAATGGATCTGGGTTTGTTGCCTTTCGTTTGTCGTATCCCCAGTAAACTAGGTTTTTGCCTGTATCTCACTGAGGATATTTAGCATGAAAAAATAAATCGATACTTCTTTCCGATTTTTGATTACACAAAAACAAAACCCCGTTGCACGCTCTCATCAACCTGACAAACAGTGACACTCAACTACAACTGGAAACATCTTGCGAAATTCAACTCCTCACACATCGTCACTCCAGAAAGACCAAAAATATTCATTCCACAGTATACCGCACACAATCATAAGAATAAAAATAAAAATCATACAGAAACACAAAAACAACCAAAATTTAAACAACAAGAAAAAACCCACACTCACGAGCTCACACCAATCCTTTCCACACGTCATTTATCCTGAAAGCCCAAGTACTCAAAATTCTGTCAAAATAACAACCATGGTCCGATCGACTGTCTAAATGGTTTTCCTACCTTTACCTTTATTGAAGTCGGCACGCTATTGTATGTAATGGGAGCCAAATAAGCATATTGCCTTTGGCAAAATAGGTTTTAACTCTAGGGATGGTGAACATTTCATTAGTTGCCATGCGTGTCATGTGTGTCTGCTGAATCTGCATCATAATGGAAACAACAATCAAACAAACCTCAAAATACATTAATTATAACTAAAAAAAAAAACAAAATAGAAAAACTTGAATCTTAAAGAGACTTTCTCAATATATATGATGCTTTAAAGTTAAGGTTTTTACACTGTGGAGGCTTAAAGACATTGTAACTCGTTTAGTCAAATACTGTTTGTTACACTTTATATAACGGTAAAAACCTACCGGTTTTAAGGCTTTCACCTCATCATTCTTCTTCTTGTCGTGCCTTATTAGGTCCCCCCGACGTTGAAAATCCCTCTAGCAAAGGCTTTTTTATCTTGCGCAACCCGGAACAAGTCCTCCACACGCCCCATCCCCGTCCAATCTCTTATATTACGCAGCCAAGATGTTTGCCTTCTACCAGGACCACGCCGCCCCTCGATCTTGTCCATCAGTATCAACTGGAGGATTTCGTAATTCTCTCCACGTAAAATGTAACCCAGATATGATATCTTGCGGACCTTAATATCTGTCAGTAACTGTTTACGGCAATTAGCTCTCCTCAAGACCTCCGAATTGGTGATCATATCAGTCCACGGTATACGAAGCATTCTCCTGTGCAACCACATCTCGAGCGCTTCCAACTGATTCATACTATAGTATGAATCTTCAGCGTCCATGTTTCCGAGCCACACAACAGAACATACCAAACATAGCACTTCAACTTCTTTGCCTTAGTTTCAGATTCAATTTATCATTGCAGAATATTGTTCTCATTCTGTTGAATGAACTACGGTAGGCTGCTTCAATCCTGCACTTCACCTCCATATCTGGGTCAACAGATGTAGTGATCATACTGCTAAGGTACTTGAATTGCTCCACCCTCTCCAACAGTTCACCCCCAAGCCGCAATGTCTGCCCTGCTAAATGTCATCCATTTTGTCTTTTTGATATTTATATTAAGGTCTAATTCTTCTCCTGTATCGTTAATGTTAACAAGAAGTTCTTGAAGATCTGCGATGTTATCAGCCAAAATGACAGTATCATCGGCATTCTTATATTGCTGACACACTCGCCATTGATCTTCGCTCCCCTTGATAAGTCTTCCAAAGCCTTTTTAACACTTGCCTTACTGTGCTAAAACAATCCGCCAACCACGGTACTGGACGCTAAGCGTCCAGTAAAAAAAATATATTTTAAATAAAAATTATGCAAAATCTGCTAGGTTATTTTTTGTAATAAGCTATAAAAATCATTTTATTGTGTATTAAAACGTCGAATAATCAAATAAAGTATAAGTCCTGGTTACTCGCTATCCATCACAGGGAGGCAAGTGTTAAAGACATAATTAGAGTACATATTGAAGAGTAACGGTGACAATATGCAGCCCTGACGTACACCTTTTCTGATTTCAATCTCCTCTGAACAGGCATTACCGACCTTAATTTCGGCAGTTTGGAACCAATAAAAATTCTTAATGAAGTTTCTATCTTTATCGTCGACATTGTACCCCTCCAGCATAGCATCCGCATTAATTCACCGTGCTTCATTCTATCGAATGCCTTCTCATAGTCAATGAAACAGGCAAGAACAAATACATCTTTCCGTTGATCTCAACATTTCTGCAGTAGGATGTTAACTGTCAGTAATGCTTCTCTTGTTCCAAAGGCATTTCTGAAACCGAATTGGGTTTTGTCGAGATCTTGGTCACATTTGTTCCTTATTCGGGCATGAATGATCTAAAGGAATAGTTTCATCACTTGACTCATTAGGCTTATCAAACGATAGTCGCTGCACTTCTTGGAGTATTGTTTCTTGGGTAGAGTTATGAACGTTGATTTTAACCAGTCGTGGGGGATTACCCCTGTGTCGTAAATGTTGTTGAACAGCCTCAGCAGACGATCCAAATTTACCTCATCAATATAAGCTTCAGTACCTCTACAGGAATTTCATCCGGACCGCAGGCTTTTCTATTTTTGGATGTTGCGAAGGGAGCACAAATAAGACGATGAAGTAAAATTCTTGAAACCGGTAGGGTTATACCGTTACATAAAGTGGAATAAACACTACGATAACACAAATGACAATGTCTTTAAGCCTCCACATTGTTAATGCCTTAACTTATAAATAATGTGTCTAACTTACTCGTACATCTTCCCAAAATCTTTTATTTATTTATTGAATTATTATGTGCTCCGTTTTCCTTCTTCATCACTACCCTTCTTCATTACTACCCTTCTTCATCACTACCCTTCTTCATCACTACCCTTCTTCATCACTACCCTTCTTCTTCCTTTTTTTCAATGTCCCTTTCAATTCACCCATCGCACGTTGAAATACTGCCCAGATAACAGAACTCATCTAGTTCAGGCTAGTCACCTTAACATAATGGGTATTGTGCACCTTTACAGAATGTCACCTTTACAGAATGAGTCTCGACTGTGAGTGTGGTCTAGATGATGAGACTATAGACGATTTATTTTTCAGTTATCCTTTACGATATATATATTTGATTTACTAAATGCCATATATTTGCCGCGTCCAATGTACGTTGCGTTTCTTCTTTCTTCTAAGAACTTTTCCATTTATAAAAGGTCTTTCGAATTGAGTGGTATTTTTAATAATTTTTTTTTTAATTCTTGCATAAAACACACAATTTGCTTTGATTTCAAAAAACTTTTTATTGGTCATTGAAGTATAATGTATGACATTTAAACACAAAAAACAATACCCGCCAAATATTCCACCTCTCGCAGCTCCACAGATCTCCACTCTTTTGTCAAAAATTTCGATGACATTTAGGCATAATTGCGGTTCTAACTCACCGATAACGCGAATAATTTCGTCCTACAGCTCAGGAATTGATCGGGGGTCATTCTTATAGACCTGGCTTTTCACGTAACCCCAGAGAAAATAGTCCAACGGTATCAGATCACATGATCTTGGTAGCCAATTAACATCACCGTTTCCGGAGATTACAATACATACAATTATTCAACAATTAGAACGCATTGTTGTATTGTATAAGACTCCATTTTTATAAATGTTATACATTACACATCTCAAATGTCACAAGACACAGGCAAGTTCGCGACGCCATCTGTGTTTTATCCAAGAATTAAAAAAACTGCTCAATTTGAAAGATCCTTTAGATCGTTTGTGAAATTTTTGAAGTATTATCAGTTGAAACTTTGAATTATTTAGAATTGTATTTTTTTAAAATTGATTATATTATGTTGACTCATATAATTGCATAATGCCTTTAATTTGGTGGCTAATAATCCTAGTTTGGGTGAATTGCCTATTAAAAATAACAGAACTCATCAACCTGCCCATAACACGTTAGAATACTGCCCAGATAACATAACTCATTAATTCCGAATAAGAACTTATTAAGAAAGAGACTGTCGGCCATAATCGGCAAACTTCGGCTTTGTAGAGCATCGTCTCTGTCGTACGATGTGCTAACAGTCTCGCGGCGGAACACGTGTATGAATAACAGAGACGACGCTCTACAAAGCCGAAGTTAGCCGATTATGGCAGACAGTCTCTTTCTTAAGCCCGATGTGTATTACTTACCGCCGGGTACTGTATATAAAAGGGTCATAAACAATAATAATGACACCAGACACAACAATTTGGATTACATCTTCTAGTTGGTCGGTATCTCCAAAATATTATGGTATTTTTAGGTCGGTATCTCCAAAATACTATGGTTTTTTTTAAATATTTATTATTACATAAAGTAATTACTTTCAATCTATAAATGTATTGAATTGAAAAAATTAAAAGACTTAAAAAAAAAACAATTTTTCATTTAATTAACATACCCACAAAAGTACAACATTTTCCATCATACAGGGTGTAACACCCGGTGACGATCATCGGAAGCAGGGTGATGGGGGGCCTCAATACCTATCGATTTAACCCCCATGCAGTACGTTCAGCGATATTCAGTGGTCTCAAGTAATTTGGATTTTTGTGAAATTTGTTTAAAAACCCGATTTAAGACTAAACTTCGTAAGTGTAACTAAACAATTAGCTCTGCGATAATGATTTTTTTCTGGAAGTAGTTTGATAATGGGCCTTACTTACAACAATGCCACTTTTCGTCGCAATCTTCTAAAATTAAAAGAAAAAAAAAATCTTTAAATTTTTTCCAAGTCTAATTGTTCCGCTAACTTTCATGAGCTCTAAATAAATAAAAATTACAACTATTTTTTTTCCTACAACTTATCTTAAAAACTACTCACGTTTATGGAGAATAAACCCTTCAAATTTCATTCGGCTAGTACACGAGTATCATGTTGTAAAAATTACTCAAATGGTACAAGTCCCAATAATCGATATTTTTTCTATAAGTCAGACTACTTTAAAGGGAGAAAATAGGGGTTCTAATGTAACTGCGCTACTTATCAGAGTTAATATCAGATCGCAGAGCTAATAGTTTAGTTACACTTACGAAGTTTAGTCTACTCGTAAAATCGGGTTTTTATTCAAATTTCACAAAAATCCAAATAACTTGAGAACCACTGAATATCGCGGAACATACATGGGGGTTAAATCGATAGGTATTGAGGTCCCCCATCACCCTGCTTCCGATGATCGTCACCGGGTGTTACATCCTGTATATAAGAAAGAGTGTACATAGAAAAATACTACTCAAGCAAAGCTAAGTCTTCAATGTTACAGTTAAAAATTGACAATTCTATTATACTCTCAACAGTACTAGAGCGGATAAAAGACGTGTTGTTTTGTTATATTTTGAAATGTTAAAAAAAGTGTTGTTATTAAGTTTCATTCGTATGGAGAGGAAAAGTACGAATGAAATTAAAAAACGTTTTGATGCTGTCTAAGGAGAAACTTTATATAATCAAAAAACTAGAAAAATGCCAGCAGAGGTTCCGTAGACAAATAATGGAGATTTGATGGTACCATAGATTATAAAATTATGAAGAAGAGCAAACTGAATAAGCATCGAGACTCTGGTGTCACGTGCTCGCCTGCGTTCGTCTGTACACGTGGCTTCCATGCCATGAGTACATACTCCCAAGATGTCATGCCACAAAGGTATTGGTCCTACAACGTTCCAACTGCAAACCTTAGAAGACATAGTTGTAAAGGCGACATTTCGATAAACCGGATATATAATACGCACGGGTGACCACATACTCCCAAAACGTGTCTTGTATGGAGTAGTAATGGGCAAGCGAAGGGTTGGTGGGAGAGAAAGCTCTATAAGGTCAGTCTGCGAGAGTCGGTGACGTTAGCTAGCTCAGAACCGTGGAGGATGGAAGTGATCTGTCTTCAGGGTGATGGTGCTGCGAAAATGCGTCAGCATTGCACAGCAGAATCAACATTTTTGTGACATCTGCGGGAAGGAATGGGCATCAATGATCAGGAGGTTTTCTCACTGAAGATTGACATGATCGACGTGGAAAAGCAGTTCAAGTTTGACGTTGGAGTGGCGAGAGGATCCTCGACAACGAGAAACTTCTCCATCACATTTCACGGTGAAAGACAGGACCAAACAGTTTGATCTTGGTAGATGGTTGATTGAAGATGACCCTTGTCAGGGCAGAGCAGCATAAGCAGTCACTCCAGAAACAGTTGCATTTATGTATGGTAAAAGCGAGTGTTACAGGATATTTTTTATTTTATTTAATTAACGACACAACAGTGTCTTTATTAGGTGTTAACATAAGTTGTGTCCGTTTTTTTTTTCAAATTTAAAAATGAGCACCAAAAGTAAAACAAAATGCTAAAGGTTATACGTCATTCGAAAGAAAATTTTCTGCTCTACAATATATTGTGTTTGCTTTTACGTTACACATATTATTTAATTTGATTACAAGCCTTCAAAATGGAATGTCAAGTAGACGAAAGTGAGCATTTTCGACACCTCCAGTGGACTTCGATGAGGAATGCTATCATGAAGATCCCCTTCAAACACTTTTCATCACAATTTTGTTTTTCATCACCATTTTCAAACCATTTTTCATCACCAGTAATGATGCGGTAAAGGAACCTTTGCTTGTGGCCATGCGTAGCTCGATCAGTATATTTATTTATTTTACACATGACAATTTGTGAAAAAACGACATGTAATTTAATTCGGACATATAATTTTGATGGATCTGGGTTTGTTGCTTTCATTTGTCATGTCCCCAGTAAACTAGGCTTTTGCCTGTATCTCACTGAGGACATATAGCATGAAAAAAAATCGATACTTCTTTCCGATTTTGGTTTATGTAAAACCCCGTTGCACATTCTCATCAACCTGACAAACAGTGACACTCAATTACACATGTATACATCAAGTGAAATCAAACTCCTCACACTTCATCACTCCAGACAGACCAAAACATTCATCCCACAATATACCGCACACAAACATAAAGCAAAAAAAAATATTTATACAAAAATATAAATATAAAAAAACAAAAACACTACACTCAAGAGCTCACACAAACCCTTTCCACAAGTCATTCCTCTTGCAAGCCTAAGTACTCAAACTTCTGTCACAATAACAACCGCGCTCCGATCGACTGTCTAAATGGTTTTCCTACCTTTACCTTTACTAAATTCGGCACGCCATTGTATGTCATGGGAGCCAAATAAGCATATTGTCTTTGGGCAAAAGATGTTTTAACTCTAGGGATGGTGAACATTTTATCAGTTCCCATTCGTGTCATGTGTCTCTGCTGAGTCTTCATCTTCCCTTCCTCTCGATGGTAGTGCCAGATATTGTATTTGAAATGTAAATTGGCTATGTCTAGGACCCGATACTTCCTGAAAAGCTCCGCTGTGGGATACTTGGCAAGAAGATTAATAATTATTTGTATAATCAATTTTTGAGAAACCTGCAATATGTGTTTTTGTGTTAACATCAAGGTGGGTACGAAGAGACTAGTATGTATTATCATTTTAGCTATAGTTGATATTGCACGCTTATTGTATATAACATTAAATGCTCGTGTACCCTGTTCCCTGTCGCCACCTTTCTTTCAATATCCCTTTCAACTCCCCCATCCCACGTAAACATACTGCCCAGATAACAAAACTTATCAACCTGCTCCAGTTTTTTCTGATTTAACCCATGCACCTAGTTAACCCTACATATAACGTATATATTTATTTAACGCTTTTATTGCAAGAACAATCAGTCGGGCATGTTGCCAGGTGGGAATAGGAATTGGGGAAAGGTCCAGTTTTAGCGGTGCACTGCAAGAAAAAAAGAAAATTGAAAGTGAAATATGACGATAACATTTGTGATGTAATTAAATTTTTCAATTTAGTATTCGAGTCAAAGAAAGATGAGTTTGTTATGTAGTTGGGAAAGTACTCTTTATGCGTTTTGTATTTGCATACGGAGTGTGTTGTTTTCGGTAAAAATTCCACTTTCGCCTGTAAAACGTGGACATTGACAGAGAACGTGAGCTGTATGCAGTTTCTTAAGTATGTACTTTACAATTGCAACAGAATAAGGAAAGGTGGTCTGTTTATATAAGACTAACTAAAGAAAATTTATGCATTTAAAATAAAGGAAAAAAAACTTTTTAATGAGACATTTTGAAATTATATTTAGAAAACTAAAAACAAATTAATTTCACCCCCAAGAGATTTTAATTAAAATTCATACAAGATAGCTTTATGCAATGTGACTTTATTCTAATGCAGTTTTTTATTTATGAAAATTGAAAGAGTTAACTCGGCTTGTGTGACAAGTGTGTGTGATGTATGTATGTGTTAACTCTCAAATGGGGTTATGTTATGAGATGAGCCTAGACCTTTTGATTGCTTCTCTCTTAAATGCATTTTTTTCACAATTATTTTGAAATATATTTTTATTTATTTATTTAACATTTTTATTGTTAATACTATCTGGTGGGCTTATTGCCAGACGGCAATCTCTTCCAGCCAACCAGACAAAAGTAAATAAAGTAAGTTATATGGTCGCATAAATCATTCAAATGACTATCCATCCCCATGAAATCCATAAACACATACTTGATCCCATGAACCCCACAAAGACGGACAATCATCCGAACATTCCTTTTCATATAAAGTGAGATATCATCAATCAAAGGAAAAAATTAAGAATGAAACACGTTACTATATTACCGACTAGAAATTATATTACCGACTAGAAATTAAGAGTTTTGTCAGTCGCTTCTTAAAGCGTGCCAATGACGGAGCGAGTCTTACATTGGATTGTAACTGATTCCAGAGTCCCACTGCATGGACAGTAAAGGACGACGTAAAAAAAAGAAAGCGGTGAACTGGAAAGGCCAATAAACAAGCTCTGTTCGCTCTAATTCGTAATAGGAAAGACGCTGAAAATTCTCGGCGAGATAAAATGGGATGGCGTGACAGTTAAGGATGTTATACAATAGAGACGTATATTATACAATATATATGTTGTTTCAGGATATATGTAACTTGCATCATTTACTTTGTCTGGTTGGTTGGAAGAAATTTCCGCCTGGCAATAAGCCCGCCAGATTGTATTTGCAATAAAAGCGTTAAATAAATAAAAAACTGGAGCAGGTTGATAAGTTTTGTTATCTGGGCAGTATATTTACGTGGGATGGGAGAGTTGAAAGGGATATTGAAAGAAAGGTAGCGACATGGAACAGGGTAAACGGAGCATTTAATGTTATATACAATAAGCGTGCAATATCAACTATGTATAGCTAAAATGATAATACATACTAGTCAGTTCGTGCCCACCTTGATGTTAACATAAAAACACAAATTGCAGCTTTGTCAAAAATTGATTATAAAAATAATTAATAAATTTCCTGCCCGGTATCCCACAGCGGAGCTTTTCAGGGAGTATCGGGTCCTGAACATAGCCAATTTACATCTCAAATCCATTCTCTGGCACTACCATCGAGAGGAAGGGAAGATGCAGACTCAGCAGAGACACATGACACGCATGGCAACTGATCAAATGTTCACCATCCCTAGAGTTAAAACATCTTTTGCCTAAAGGCAATATGCCTATTTAGCTCCCATGACATACAATGGGGTGCCGAATTCAATAAAGGCATAGGGAAGAAAACAATTCAGGCAGTGGATCGGAGCGTGGTTGTTATTGCGACAGGAGTTTGAGTACTTGGGCTTGCAAGAGGAATGACTTGTGGAAAAGGTTTGTGATCACCAGCTTCTCTATACTTTGACCATTCTTTCAAGCAACATGCCCAAAGTGCGTTAGGATTCTTTTTAAGAATGTTAATTAATTTTTTTCGCCAACGGTATAATGTAACTTACAAAATTATTTGAAAAGAAAGTGGTGAGTGCTTCATTCAATACAAAAAAATAATTTCATTAAAAAAAAACAGATGCGTGAGACTCTCGCGCGGTAGAAGTAAAACTTCTTAGCTAAGTTGATTTTATGCATTGCTTTATATTATAATTATTAATAATAATTTAATAATTAATATGAATTAATAATTAGGTAGAATATTAATATTTTATTAATAATTAATATTTTAATTAATAAATTAATTATTTATTAATTATATTATATTTATTAAATAATATTTACAAATTCTTATTAATTAGTTTAATTGAATATTATTTAATTAATCAAATAAAATAAAATTAAATATAAATATTTATCATTAAAATATAATATTTAATTTTATATTTAAGAAATGTACAACTTTATTTATTTATCGTTCATTTATCAAATTATACAATTATTTATTTATATTATTAACAATTATAAATTTATATTTAATATTTATTATTTATTTATATTAATACAACTATATATTGAAGAACATTTTTAAATATTACCATTTAAGTCGGAGAAGGGGAAGCGTTTCACTTTTCGTGACGTTCAGGCCAATTTGCCCTACCGCATGGATAGAAGTTTCACTTCAATAAACAAATAATTCAATAAAACCAAATATAACAAAATAACAACAATTAACACAAATCATAAGTAAGCAAGTCCACAAGATAATATTACTATAAAAAATTTAACAATGAAGTCAGCTGCCCACATCTCACCACACCTAATATCATTCTTGACATTCATACGGAAAGAAAACTACTGTACAAATTCTGCAATCGGTCTTCTTCTATAGGTCAACAGTAAAAGTGCATGACCACGCGGTAACGCACTTGAATCCCGTGCGGAAGGTCGCCGGTTCAAACCCCGTAATGAGAAAAAAACCCTTCGAGTAATACAGGCATTTTTTTCCGCTTAGTATTCGGAGGCATATATCACTTGGATCATATCAATACTTTCAAAAAGAGGAAAAAAGCATGCACGTGTGCTCCAATCGTCACACGCCATCGGATCCAGTACAGTGGTGTGGATGGTGAGTTTGCTGGTGTGCACCGTCTCACTCACTTAAAGCTTTAGAAGCAACAAACCCAGATCCATTAAAATGTCCAAATCAAATTACCTGTTGTTTTTTCTCAAATTGTGTATATTTCTTGTCATGTGTAATAATAAAAAAAAAAAAAAAAAAATGTGTACTAGTTACACATCACAGGGAAGGAAGTGTTAACACTTATTCGATTCTCCGATGCATGCATACCTGATAACATATTTGTTAATACATCACACCCAGATAATAACATAATACCGTAATTAGTGATTTTCGATCTTACATAAATACGTGTATATTATGATGAATAATTTTCTTAATAATTATGTACGCTATAAATATTTCTTTTTACTTTTAATAATGGTAAATACAGTTTTGTGTTCATTATGCATGAAATATTGAAAAAGTCTCATTTCCATAACGTAATGGATGACCAAGTGAATTCAATTATTCTAATTGTTAATCTAATACTTTCCTAACTTATTATCAAACAACTTTTTAATATATGTACCGATTTGCATTTATATATAAATTTTCATCGTAGTTGGTAGAAAATGAAAGTTTTGTTCACTGTAATTAATCATGGGGCACTAAAGCATATACAAAGTCAATTGGGCACTTAAATACGTATATTTGAACCGGACAGTGCGTCGGGAATCTTTTTCGGGCTGCCGGGGACAAAGATGTCTACTCTGCACCGGAGAATGCTACGGATATGGTCAGCAACACGAGGGTTCTTCAAAGAACCAAAGTTGATAGAGAATTGCTGACTAATATTAAAATCCGAAAGGAGTCCTACTTGGGTCACGTACTTAGAGGAGCAAACTACAAATTATTGCACCTAATCATCCAAGGCAAAATAGAGGGTCGAAGAGGTTTTGGCAGGAGGCAAATCTCCTGGCTCCGCAATACAAGTGATGGGACTGGCATAAGAGGCATTGGGGATCTTTTTCGGGCTGCCGGGGACAAAGATGTCTACTCTCAGGTGATATTCAACGTTGGAGGGACCTGACATGACACTGGGAAGAAGATGAAAAACCGGACAGTATTAAAATCTGCTAAGATGGTAGTCCGTAAAAGTACTGTGGTACCAACCTCTGTTTTGTCAAAATTTTAATCATAATTGATTTTCTCTCGATACGCATGTACGCCAAAATAAAAAGACGCCATATTCACATACTGTGTCTTTTGTTTAATATCCTTAACTTTCCCGCCACCCCCTCTTAACTCGCCGAAAATTTTCAGTGTCTTTCCAATCATGGATTAGCGCTACGCTCAAACAGAGATTGTTTATTGGCCTTTCCAGTTCACCGCTCCTCTTTCTTTACGTCTTCCTTTACTGTCCATGCAGTGAGACTCTGAAATCAGTTACAAACCAATATAAAATTCACTCCATCCTTGGCATGCTTTATGAAACGGCTGAAAAAGCTGTTAATTTCTAGTCAGTAAAATAACGTGTTTCATTCCCGATTTTTCCTTTCCTCTCCACCATCCCTTCCTTTTTTTTTTTGATTGATGATATCTCAATTTATATGAAAAGGAATGTTCGGGTGATTGTCCATCTTTGTGGGGTTCGTGGGCATGTGCTCACGTATGTGTTTATGGATTTCGTGGGGATAGATAGTCGTTTGAATGATTTATGCGGCCATGTAACTTGCTTCATTTACTTTTATCTGGTTGGTTGAAACAGAATGCCGCCTGACAATTAGCCCACTAGATTGTATTTGCAATAAAAGAGTTAAATAAAAATAAGTAAATCTAGATATATATCTCTGTATATGCATTTATATTTTGACAATTTGCATGTGTATTTAGTACGAAATTAAGTTTATAATTTCCAGTACAGTATAGTGATGTGGTCACACACTGGCACACGTTTAATTGTATTGGTAAATTTATTTCCGATTTTCACAAAATATCTCTGATGTAGCCGATAAGTGCTGATTATTAATAATATTACTTTTTTCATTCAATGCGTAAATGTATTACGGGGGAATACCTAAAATCTGAACCCAGTATTTATTATATTTATAGAGATATTAAAGTGTTTAGAAGCAATGTGTACTAGTTACACATCACAGGGAAGAAAGGGTTAAATAAATCTGGGTACTTACTGTAATCGAACAAGCAAACTCCACCTATTTAAAGACAGTAGTAACTTGAACGTCTAAAATACCACATTTTTTTAACGCCTCATCTCAAAAGAAAGTGAAAATCGAGAGCCGGTACTAACACTCATATTGTCATGTGCCAATTCTTCATATTTGCAATAAATATTCATACATCCTGTCCCACTGATGACTCTGTCGCCTCCCACACTCTGCAGTATGAATGGCTCATCTCGCTCTCGTCTCTGGGTTCCGTCATCAGCCACAATGGACTGATTTCACTTGCTTCTATGCCGGGTCAATAATTCATTATGTCGTTTCCTCTTCAATTCTCTGGAACACGCTATCGCGCTATTTTCACATAACTGCATTTTTTTTAAATTTATTTAAGTGTATTTATTTAATTTTACTCATAAAGTCTCTGCTCTTTCCGATTCTGGACTATGCGGACGTCTGTTACTTGGGTGTTACACAGGAACAGCTGGACAAATTACAGCGTCTTCAAAATGTGTGTCAGTAAGATTTATTTTCAACCTACGAAAGTACGATCATATAACTTCATACCAGAAGGCATTGAACTGGTTGAATGTTAGAAATAGACGCCAAATTCACATACTGTCTCTATTGTATAATATCCTCAACTGTCCCGCCGCCCCCTCTTATCTCGCCGAAAATTTTCTTTGATATTGATTATGGCCGACAGTCTCTTAAACCCGATGTGTATTACATACCGCCGGGTATTGTACGTATCATACTTAAATAATATCGATTCGTTTTTTTAACAGAGCGTTAATTTTTTTATATTATACTGTATGACACTTTTGGGTTTATACAAATACATTCTGACGTGCTTATTACCATTTAGTTATCTCTTCCAGCCAACCAGAAAATTATTAACGTGGCCTTAAGTGAAAACCAGACTCGAATCCTTTTTTTTAATAAAACTTAGGATTCCGATTTGAACCCTCAACCTCCGGGCTGGGAGACAGGCGTCTTACAAACTAGGCCACGGAAGTCGCCTTTGATATACCTTCTCTCTAAAAATTATTTTCATCTCAGCATATTTTGTAAAAAATATCCAAAAATCCCAAGAATTTTTTGGCAAAAAACAGTTTATATTAAATTTTTTATCTCAGTTAATATTTAGTTTTAAAACCTAATTTTTTTGTGTTTACCTCCCTGTAGAGTGTTTACCTCCCTGTAGAGTGTTTACCTCCCTGTGGAGTGTTTACCTCCCTGTACGAGTAGAGTGAAAAATAGTAAGTCATTTTCATATATCATAAAAAAAATTATATTTTTTTTATTCAACATAAAAGCTTGTATGAAAACTTTGAGAACGATGATCGGCCCCGTGGGATTTTTCACATACACCCGTTGGGGCCGATAATCGGCCCCGTGGGATTCAAAGGGTTAAATATGTTTTCTTCACCATTATCTTTAAATATATTTAAGTCCTTTCAGGATATATGTATACACTATGTTGGTATCAATAAATCTTTATTTATTTACGTATTAAATTTTACTAAATATATTTTGTTCACCATTATCTTCAAATATATTTATGCCATTTCAGGATATATGTACACATTATGTTGGTATCAATAAATCTTTATTTATTTACGTATTAAATAACACTAAATATATTTTTTTCACCATTATCTTCAAATATATTTATGTCATTTCAGGATACATGTACACACTATGTTGGTATCAATAAATCTTTATTTATTTACGTATTAAATTTTACTAAATATATTTTGTTCATCGTTATCTTCAAATATATTTATGTCCTTTCAGGATATACTCGTATGTACACACTATGTTGGTATCAGTAAATCTTTATTTATTTACGTATTAAATTTTACTAAATATATTTTGTTCACCATTATCTTCAAATATATTTATGCCATTTCAGGATATATGTACACATTATGCTGGTATCAATAAATCTTTATTTATTTACGTATTAAATTTTACTAAATATATTTTGTTCACCATTATCTTCAAATATATTTATGCCATTTCAGGATATATGTACACATTATGTTGGTATCAATAAATCTTTATTTATTTACGTATTAAATAACACTTAATATATTTTTTTCACCATTATCTTCAAATATATTTATGTCATTTCAGGATACATGTACACACTATGTTGGTATCAGTAAATCTTTATTTATTTACGTATTAAATTTTACTAAATATATTTTGTTCACCGTTATCTTCAAATATATTTATGTCCTTTCAGGATATACTCGTATGTACACACTATGTTGGTATCAGTAAATTTTTATTTATTTACGTATTAAATTTTACTAAATATATTTTGTTCACCATTATCTCCAAATATATTTATATCATTTCAGGATATATGTACACACTATGTTGGTATCAATAAATCTCTATTTATTAACGTTTTAAATTACACTAAATATATTTTGTTCACCATTATCTTCAAATACGAGTATATTAATGTCATTTCAGGATATATGTTTACGCTTTGTTAGTATCAATAAATCTTAATTTATTTAAGTATTAAATTTTACTAAATATATTTTGTTCACCATTATCTTCAAATATATTTATGTCATTTCAGGATATATGTACACACTATGTTGGTATCAATAAATCTTTATTTATTTACGTTTTAAATTACACTAAATATATTTTGTTCACCATTATCTTCAAATACGAGTATATTAATGTCATTTCAGGATATATGTTCACGCTTTGTTAGTATCAATAAAATTTTATTTATTTACGTATTAAATTACACTAAATACATTTCGTTCACCATTATCTTCAAATATATTTATGTCCTTTCAGGATATATGTACACATTATGTTGGTATCAATAAATCTTTATTTATTTACGTATTAAATGTTACTGTCTCTGTACTGACAGTCTACAATGTGTTCTGTTGAATTATTCATCAGCTTTCTACAAAGGTGCCCAGTAACAAATTACGAAACTATACTTGCTGATGCAAGATTGGTACGAGTGCCATGTACGTATAGGAAAGATCGATATCTTACAATATAGTAGTCAAGACCTTGGAGAGGTCATCCCAATAAATGTTTGACCTACTGACCCTGAGGCCATCACCAGCTTTTTTTTTACTTTGAACATTATCTAGACGCTAGTTAACAGATGCTCGAAAAATCAAGATTGTCAGCTTGTCATGCAACACGTTCCTTAAAGGCCCACTCGGGATTTTTTTTTTATTCTTTGGTGAAGTAGCTGCAATTATTTATTTATATAACTCTTATCGTATAACGATACTGCATATATCGGGTAATCAATATACACATTGTATGGATTTTCTTGTGATTTTGTCTACTTATAAGAGTAAAAGTCGGGATGAATGGATCTTATTTTAAATATTTGCTTTGTTGCGTTGTTCAAAACTGCGGGAACGTATGAACGAACGAACGACAATGTACTCGTATGACATAATACGAAATGAAGTGATAAGGGATGAAAATGAACTTGAAACTGGTGTGTTAAGTAAGATGAATAAGGGTAAGGTGAGATGGTTTAGGCATGTAGAACGAATTACAAAATAGATATAAAGTGCAGATGTGAGTGGAAGGCGTATGAAAGATACACCAAAGAAAGTATGGTTTTATTAAGTGGAATATTTTGAAATAATGAAATCTGGAAAGCTTGATGAATCGTAGAGGTAGTATGAGAAGGTGTATGGATGTGTAAGAGAGTAAGGCTTAGGAAGAATCCCAATGCGTTGCACGGACCAAGTGAGAGACGCAACTGGGCTACCTAAATAAAGCTGCTAAAGCTGCTCGCGATATTTGCGAAGTGTACGGTAAAGATGCTATGACTGAAAGGACAGCTCGTCGATGGTTTTTGCGTTTCAAAGACGGTAATTTCGACTTGAAAGACATGTAGCGTTCCGGAGACAAGTGGACTTCGATGAGGACCGCTCAAACCATATTATTCATGAAGATCCCCTTCAAACCACCGTAGAATTGGCTGAGCAGATGAATCGTAGTCGCATGACTGTATACCGCCATCTACCATACGTCCTTTCATTCATAGCATCTTCACCGTACAATTCACAAATATTGCGAGCAGCTTTAACATATTTGTTCCCTCGATTGAACGCGAACAGAAGGAGGTGTCGAAAATACTCACTTTCGTCTACTTGACATTCCATTTTGAAGGCTTGTAATCAAATAAAATAATATATGTAACGTAAAAGCAAACACAATATCTTGTAGAGGAGAAAATTTTCTTTCGAATGACGTATAACCTTTACCATTTTGTTTTACTTTTGGTGCTCATTATTAAATTTGAAAAAAAAAACGGACACAACTTATGTTAACGCCTAATATTAATCATATTCACCCGTCGAGGATTGCCTTTCATATCATTATCGTCATGACTATTGTATTATTCACTCTTGAATCTTTTTTATTAAGATTGAAAGTGTTGCCTTGCAGTTGCGGTTGGCGTTCTTCCATCCAACATCGATTGTTCCGTTTTGGGTGCAGATTTGAATAGTACTTCATCAGCCACGAGGCCCGGACGGACTTTCTCTGGTGGAATGCCACTCTGGGCTTGGCCGGGGGAAGAGTACGCCACTTCTTACTTGTGACAGAGGTGGGGGCTGGTTACAGTGTTGGGCAACCATTGAAAAGTATCATATGTCATCCAAGTTCATTGATTCATCGATTCCCTCAGCGGCGTTTTCAACAACAAACAAATATTCGTTATGTTGATATTTTTTATTTGTAGAAAACATGCTGTTTCGTTTTATGCTAGAGAAATGCGTGAACTGAGAAGAATACACAAGATGACAATAAGGGTATATGACAGAATAAATAAATACAGGTTTATTGATAGCAACATAATATGTACATAATACATATAGACACATTTCAAGATCACATTAAAAAGAGAATACATTAAAAAACAGAAGCTATCAAAAGGTCTGGGCTCATCTAATAACATCCCCCCGGCCAAGATACACCCCACTAATATAGGGCGAGCCCAGCCACGGGGACACCAGATGTTTTTCAGCCCACACCCTTGAACACGTAGAACAAGAAGATAAAAAAAACAAAGAAAATAAATAGAGGACAAAAAAAATACATTCAAGAGAGAAGACATTAAAAGGTCCGGGCTCATCCCACAAACATTCCCTCGGCCGAGATACACCCCACTATGTAGGGCGAGCCCGACCGCAAGGACATATGACAGAATACGAAATGAAGGGGTCAGAGATGACTGTGATATGTATTACATTGTAATATGTTTAATCAAACACTGTTTATTCCACTTTATATAACTGTGCAGCATTACCGTTTTCAAGGGTTTTGCCCTCATCATCAGGGGAACACAAACAAAATTAAATAAACATTGTTGGACTGAACAAATTACAGCGTCATTAAACCTCCACAGTGTTAGTGCCTTAGTTATAAATAACATACCATATAGTATTACACCATTGTTGCACCGTGACAATATTATATTGCAGACGGATTATTGCCATGTGGAAATCTCTTCCAGCCAACCAGAGATATGTAGAAGTGGCCTTAAGTGGAAAAGAGACTGGAATCCTTTTTAAAAATATCTGGGTCGCAACGAAATTTGAACCTGCTACCTCAGGGTTGGGAGACACGTATGTAACTTACCAAGTAGATCACGAAAGCATTTGCTAAGCACAAGAAGAGGATTTATACGTGGTTCATAGCTCTCCACAATAACAATTACCATATTAAAAGTAATTTAAACACATGTGTATATACGAAGTTTTATAAAAATGTACCTAATATTCATTTAGAAATGGCAATTTGAGTAAACTTTTATATATATTTTAGTGGCTCATCGTTACACACTGTTCGATATTCCTCATATATGTATATTATACAGATGTATGACATGTTGAACAGTATGGTGGACAGTTTGAACCCTACGCCGTGTTTCTCCCCTCTAAAACAGTTATGTATTTTCCGCCTAACATTCGTAGGTATAACATTCGTAGGTATAAGACTCGTAGGTATAAGAAAACAGATGCGTGAGACTCTCGCGCGGTAGAAGTGAAACTTCTTAGCTCCTAGGAAAAGTTCTTTTTACGCATTGCTTTTTTTCCATTTGTTAACAATTTTTTTAGGATTGGGAAATGTTAAGTGGAATTTAATTCAAGGAAATCTCTGTTAATTATATAAAATTAAAAAAATTTTTTTTTTAATAATAAATAATATTAATTTTAATAATAAATAATAATTTTAATAATAAATAATAATTTTAATAATAATATAATACGCTTAATAATACTAAATATATAATTTTTTAAATTATAATTTTATGTTATTATTAGTTATTAAATTAATTATTTTTAAATAATTATTCACTTATTTATTTATTATTTTTATTATATTATTAATAAAATTATTATATCATATTATAAATTAACCATTTTGTAATTAATTATGGTATAATAATAATACAGGAAAATGGATCTTGGAGAGTGAGATATAATGAGGAGTTATACAGCATATACAAAGAGCCCAACATCATAAAATACATCAAAATTGGGAGGCTACGTTGGGCGGGGCATGTAGCAAGAATGGGAGAAGAGGAAATGCCTAACAAAGTACTCTTCTCCAAGCCCCAAGGAAGACGTAGCGTGGGTAGACCGAGGCTTAGGTGGATGGATGGGGTGCAGAATGATGCAAACGTGATTGGCATCAGGGGCTGGAGGAGTGCATCCCAGGATAGGGGGGAATGGCAGCGACTGCTGGAGGAGGCCGGGGCCCACAATGGGCTGTAGCGCCATTGATGATGATGATGATGATAATAATAATATAATTATTAATATTATATTAACACATACATTTTATTATAATTATAGATTAAATATAGATTATATATTAAATAAAATAATTTGACTAAAATAAAATGAAAAATTATTAATATTAATATAAAAATAATATATAAAGAAAATTTGTTTTGTAAAATTTTTAATAATAAATAATAATAATTTTAATATTAAATTTAGATTATATACTAAATAAAATAATTTAACTAAAATAAATATAAAAATTATTAAATATATTAATATAAAAATAATATATAAAGAATAATATAATTTTTTTTATTTTTAATAATAAATCATAATAATTTTAAAAATAAATAATAATATTAATAATAATACAATACACTTAATAATAATAAAATAATATTAATTATTATTAATAATATATAATTATTTATATTAAAATAATTAATATTAATTTATAAATAAATAAAATATTTAATAATAATAATCGAACAATAATATAATACACCGTTTCACTTTTCGTGACGTTCAGGCCAATTTGCCCTACCGCGTCTATAGAAGTTTCTCTTCAAAAATGTAGGTGTACTTCAATCGTCTCACTTCGGTGTGTGTAACTATAGTGGCGTTCAAACGGCTTAATCATCTTTAAAAAAATAACAGTTTCGCTTTCCAATTGAATTGACTTTAAAATTGCAATGATATCCTTGACTATAAAGCTCAGCGACAAACGAATGACTGCACACTATTTTACCAACATTAAAAAATCGTTACAATAAAAATCGACTGCATACACAAAACATTAAAATGTTTCGCACCCCTGAAAAATCTTTCTCGCTAATTTGATGTCCGGATAGTGGTCAAAAACAAACGTTTTTTTATAGTAAATCTGCGTCTGTAAATGTAACTTGTCTGTTTGTATGTGTTTGCTTATGTATTGTAGTCTCGATGGGTGTGTGTGTGTGAGTGCATGTGTTGTGGTTATGCGTAAGACATTTCTCGTTTTAACATCTGGGTCAGTAGCAAGGACGTTTGAACTGATCATTGAAATGTTAATTAATACATATTTTTAGTAACATTTAGTGATCAAAGATCACTTCAAGGGCGCTTTAGTTTTTAATGTCTTACTGAACGTCTTAATGAACTTACTCAATACTTTCAGATGCGATTTAAATTGAAACAACCTTTTCTGGTTTCCGGATTGTTTTTAAGCAATTCTGATTTTTTGTGAAGGGTTTACGAAAATTACTATATTTATGTAAATATTAAGAAAATTTTAATGAAATACTGTTTATTTATTTAAAATACTTGAATAATATAGTTTAGTATGATAATTCTGTCAGCATTCTCCTTTGTGGACAGCTACATCACACTCCTTACACGTGTACCGGGTCTCCCCTCACTTCTTGTGTACAGCACATACCTTTATGGAGCACTACATCACATCACACTCCTTACACGTGTACCGGGTCTCCCCTCACTTCTTGTGTACAGCACATACCTTTATGGAGCACTACATCACATCACACTCCTTACACGTGTACCGGGTCTCCCCTCACTTCTTGTGTACAGCACATACCTTTATGGAGCACTACATCACATCACACTCCTTACACGTGTACCGGGCCTCCCTTCTCTTCTTGTGTACAGCACATACCTTTATGGAGAGCTACTCGTACATCACACCACACTCCTTACACATGTACCGGGTCTCCCTTCTCTTCTTGTGTGCAGCACACACCTTGCTAGTTCTGTGGAGAGCTACACCGCACGTCTTACACATGTGCCGGGTCTCCCTTCTATTCTTGTGTGCAGCACATACCTTTATGGAGAGCTACACCACACTCCTTACACATGTACCGAGTCTCCCTTCCCTTCTCTTCTCGTGTGCAGCACACACCTTGCAAGTTCTGGAGGGTTGAGTTTTTCGTATTTTGATGGTATACATATCAACTTAACTTTGTATTACAATCATCCTCAGTGAGATACAGGCAAAAGCCTAGTTTACTGGGGATACGACAAATGAAAGGCAACAAACCCAGATCCATTAAAATTGTGTGTCCAAATTAAATTACCTGTTGTTTTTTCACATATTATGTGTATTTCTTGTCATATGTAATAATAATAAATAAATAAAATTACATAACAATTTCGTTTTATACAGTACCACCTGGTGGACTTATTACCATGTAGTAATATCTTCCAACCAACCAGAAATATGTTAAAGGGACTTAAAGTGAAAACCAGACTGAAGTCCTTTTTTTAACAATCTGGGTTCCAGCGGGATTTGAGCCCGCAACCTCCGGTTTGGGAGACAGGCGTCCTACCAACTAGGCTACGGAGGTCGTCTTTAAAGAGGCCTTAAGGGAAAACCAGACTGGAATCCTTTTTAAATATCTGGGTTCCAGCGGGATTTGAACCCGCAACCTCCGGTTTTTGAGACAGGCGTCCTACCAACAAGGCCACGGTGGTCGTCCTTTAAGAGGCTGACTGGAATCATTTTTTAAAATATCTGGGTTCTAGCGGGAAACGACCTCGTAACCTGCGGGCTAGGAGACGAGCGTCTTACCAACTAGGCCACGGAGCTCGTCTTATTCTTAGCAACATAAATTGCAAGTCTCTTCTTAGCAACATACCTTGGAAGTCTCTGCTTAACAGACGGTATCGTAACCTCCGGGATAGGAGACGAGCGTATTGCCAACTTATTTTTAGCAACATAAATTGCAAGTCTCTTCTTAGCAGCATACCTTGCAAGTCTCTGCTTAACAACATACAATACCCGGCGGTAAGTAATACACATCGGGCTTAAGAAAGATACTGTCGGTCATAATCGGCTAACTTCGGCTTTGTAGAGCGTCGTCTCTGTCATTCATACACGTGTTCCGTTGCGAGACTGTTAGCGCATCGTGCGACAGAGACGACGCTCTACAAAGCCAAAGTAAGCTGATTATGGCCGACAGTCTCTTTCTTAAGCCCGATGTGTAGTACTTACCGCCGGGTACTGCACCTTGCAAGTTCTGCAGTTTTTTTTATCAGTTGATGGAATACATATCAACGCATATAATATTTAGGTTCATTCTTTAATAACCTGTTTGGAAACAATTTATTCTTCCATTTAGATCCGGAGACTGGAATTGGTTTCCAGATTGATGTGTCAAAATCTTTAAGTTACTTTAATCACTTCACTGTATGCTACACTGAGGACGCGACATCAGAATTTTCATCAAAAATCAAGTCATGCACATTTTCACTATCTAGACCAGGTATCGGCAACCTATGGCACGCGTGACACTAGAAAGCACGCGGATTGTTTTTTGGTGGCATGGAAAAAACAATGACAAATAATGAAATTATTCATAATAAATAAAAAAAAACAAGGCAAATTATCTTGATATATTGACTATAACGTGAAATGATATTCCAGACTAATTTTCGTGCATGAAAAAAGTGTTATTTCACTTTTTAACTGTTTTTGGTACCACCTACTACCGTGAACAAACATTTTCAACAATGAAATATATATTAGCATAAAACCCCGTACAGAAACTGTTAAACTGAAAAAAAATCCGTAATTGACATTAGGTTTAAATTGTTAAATTATGAACCTTATATTAATTTGTTGGCTTCAAACTTGATCCTGAAGGAAGTTATTAATATTTAAATTTAATGTCATTGTTATTTATTTTATCAAACACTGTTTATTCCACTTTTTTGTGACGGTATAACCCTACCGGTTTCAAGGTGCACACCTCATCTTATTTATTTATTTATTTAACACTTTTATTGCAATACAATCTGGCGGGCTTATTGCCAGGCGGCAATCTCTTTCAACCAACCAGACAAAAGTAAATGAAGCAAGTTACGTGGTCGCATAAATCATTCAAATGACTATCCATCCCCACGAAATCCATAAACATATACGTGAGCACATGCCCACGAATCCCACAAAGACGGGCAATCACCCAAACATTATTTTTCATACAAAGTGAGATATGAGAGTGAGATTCATCAATGAAAGGAAGGGATGGTGGAGAGGAAAGGAAAAGAAAAATCAGGCATGAAACACGTTATTTTACTGATTAGAAATTAAGAGTTTTTTCAGTCGCTTCTTAAAGCAAGCCAAGGACGGAAGGAGTCTTATATTGGTTTGTAACTGATTCCAGAGTCTCACTGCATGGACAGTAAAGGACGACGTGAAGAAAGAGGAGCGGTGAACTGGAAAGGCCAATAAACAATCTCTGTTTGAGCGTAGCGCTAACCCATGATTGGAAAGACGCTGAGAATTTTCGGCGAGATAAGAGGGTGCGGCGGGACAGTTAAGGATATTATACAATAGATACAGGGGAGCATAAACAAGACGATGAGGTGTGCACCTTGAAACCGGTAGGGTTATACAGTTACAAAAAAGTGCAATACACAGTGTTTGATAAAATAAATTACTCTGTCTTTAAACCTCCACAACGTTAATGCCTTAACTATAAAAAATATAAACATTTAATGTGTATTGTAAACATATGTAATTGAGTGTCACTGTTTGTCAGGTTGATGAGAATGTGCAACGGGGTTTTATATTATCAACAATCGAAAGTAGCATCGCTTTATTTTTCCATACTATATGTCCTCAGTGAGATACAGGCAAAAGCCTAGTTTACTGGGGGCACGACAAATGAAAGGCAACAAACCCAGATCCATTAATTTTGTGTGTCCAAATTAATTACCATTTGTTTTTTTGCTAAATATCTATATTTATTGTCACGTGTAAAATAAATAAATTAGATTTTTGCGTAGTGTGTGTATACTCGTATTATTATAGTTAAATACATTTTTCTTATTATAGTTACACTAGTTAGATTTCAATGGCGATGGGGGCGATCGTCCCCTCCTCATAGGGTTTACAAATTACGTGCATAATTTCTTAAACGAAACGGCTCGTTTTCTTGCACGAAAGCATTACTTATTGGAAAACATTAAAAAAATTCTCCCTGCGCGGCTTATTTTCTTATACGGAATTAACAGTTTTTTAAGGGAAACTTCAAACGTGATTGATACGCAAAATCTTACTTTTAATTTTGAATAGGGCCTCCAATTTATAAAGCGCATCATCATCATCATCATTGCAACGAGGGTCGATCCACTGCTGGATGAAGGTCTCCCCAAGTTGACTCCAAATAGTTCGGTTTTTTGCTCGTTGATGCCATGTGATGCTGCCATGCTTTCTGATTTCATCTATCCAGCGTGCCTTCGGTCTTCTTCTGGGCCTCTTTATGCCTCTTGGGAACCATTGGATTATTTCGGATGTCCATCGGGAATCTGACATAAAGCGCATAGGGCCATGTAAGTAATGAATTTTATAAAAGTTTATAAACTCCCCCATCCCCATGAAAAACTCCTGGATCCGTCAGTGGCATGTGGATTGCCCAGTACCTAAAAAAAACTAAAACGTGACACTTAAATAAATACAGGTTTATTGATAGCAACATAGTATGTACATAATACATTTAGACACATTTCAAGAACACATTAAAAAGAGAATACATTAAAAAACAGAAGCTATCAAAAGGTCTGGGCTCATCTAATAACATCCCCCCGGCCAAGATACATCCCATCCCACCAATATAGGGCGAGCCCAGCCACGGGGACACCAGATGTTTTTCAGCCCACACCCTTGAACACGTAGAACAAGAAGATAAAAAAAACACAGAAAATAAATAGATGACAAAAAAAATACATTCAAGAGAGAAAATGTTAAAAGGTCCGGGCTCATCCCACAAACATTCCCCCGGCCGACATACACCCCACCAATGTAGGGCGAGCCCGACCGCAAGGGTATTGGGTGTTTCCACACCCCCCCCTGCATATGTAGATTAAATAATAAATAAAAAAACAAAAACGTATGACAGAAAACAAAATAAAAAGTAAACCCACACATACCACCTCAGGTTACTACAAACTGTCAGCAAGAACGGAAAAAAGAAAAGCCTCAAAGGAGTCCAAATTTTATAAAATGACAAATGGGAAATGAAATAGTTGAAACAACATTGAAATAGTTAGGCAGTAATACATTGAAATAGTTAAGCAGTTTTAAAAGAATGAATGAGAAGATAACGCACAAACACGTACGCACAATCCCCGAACCAGCGAAAAGAGAGAAAAGAAAGAAAAAGAAAAAAAAAGGCAAATAAGAGATCTATTAACCACTGAGAAACTTCAGTGCATACATGTTGCCGATCGCTGATCCAGGGTATTGTCTATGATATAAATCAGAATACTAGCGTTTAAAAGTTGAATTTTTACTAACTATTTAAAATGTTTGTAATGTGTTATTTTTGTAAGTGTGGCACTAAATGGATGTGAAAGGTGCAAATGCATGGAACTATTACCATCACGACAAAAATGCGCTTAGATAAGTCTCTCGTTCTCGCCATATTCATGTATGGCGCGGAAGCATGGACTTTGAGAGCAAACAACAAACGTTTAAACTATGCATTTGAAATGTGGTGCTGGAGAAGAATATTACGAATTTTATGGAGAGCAAAGCGAACTAACGCCTCCATTCTCGAAAATTGAGAATCACCGACACGTCGACAATATGCTTTCGGTGAGTATTCCATCGAGTCCGTCAAGGAGACAGTTTGAAGAGGTTTGTGGTGACTGGAGGCGTGGAAGGAAGACGCACAACTAACTAAGCGAGAAACGTAACTACCCTTACAATATTTATAATGATTTTAGGGACTTGTGTTTCGCATAGAAGGATGAGGTTGTTTGAAATAAAGTCGTCGAGATCGAGATAAGTAAAGAGAGAGAGAGTTTATTGAAAGCGTATGTATTTATAATGTATAGAACGGCGCAGAACATGTCGCTGTCTCGCTTCGCCGGACACATGGTTATTGTTGCGCATTCCATGTATATTTCATACTAAGGTCTGTAGGAGAGGCAAGAGATATGTCGGTGTCTCGCTATTGCTGTTCGCTACTAGTGAGTTCAATGACCGCGCGGTGACCTTCGCCCAGTGCTGTCTCGCATTCCTTACAGTGCGAGTTCAATGACCGAGCGGCCACAGATCGCCTCAGTGGGTTCAGTGACCGCACGCACGGTCGCTACATGATCATATTATGATATGCACAAGTTGGGACTAACGATGTCACTTTTCTGTAAGTATGAGAAAATCCAAGCCATGAA
This sequence comes from Odontocerum albicorne, assembly GCA_949825065.1. Taxonomy (NCBI): domain Eukaryota; kingdom Metazoa; phylum Arthropoda; class Insecta; order Trichoptera; family Odontoceridae; genus Odontocerum; species Odontocerum albicorne. The sequence goes on from OX463868.1 coordinate 10,110,130, forward strand.
TCACATCAATGACAGCTTTCTTGGACTTAACACAATTTAACATCAGACGTAATAACATGGTCGGAGAAGACACAATACGTATTAAGGTTAAACACAGATGAAGTATGGTTGTCTGCAAACCATAGCCTTAGGTCATAGTTGACAGGTGACCATCGAGTGGGCACGTGCTGATCATGTACACATATCATATCATGTTTAGACCTATCTAGCAGTGATGGTATAACGGATTTTTTTTTGTATTTTTATAACCTATTTATTGATCTGTAGGCACCTCATTTGTCTTGGCACCCCATGGCAAATGCTCAGGTGTCTGTTACTAAGCGCGGCTCTGTTAACTAACGCTGATGAATTACACACATGGCGAAGTGACCGAGTGACTTGGAGAATGCCCAAAACTTTCATGCGTACTAAAAATGAATATATGTATGTATAAGAAATGGTCCAAATAATACAGGTTCTGTGATCACCGCTCGCATATCACTTCACTATGTTAGACTTTCTCTCCTTCAAATAGAGACCCGAAATGCTCGGGCAGATATTTAAAAGATATCAAGTCGTATTATATTTAGTAATCTTATAACGAATAAAAAAAGAAAAGAAAATAAATGTACAGTGGTAATGTGCGTATAATAAGTAGCGGAGGAAGACCAAGGAGAGCATGATTGAATCAAGTGAATTATATTTTAAAAGAAGGAAACATACTCAAAAAAGTTAAAGAATTTGTTGAAGTTGTATAAGAAGGTGCTGTGTAAGAAGGGGCCGTGTAAGAAGGTGCCGTGTAAGGAGGTGCCGTGTAAGCAGGTGCCGTGTAAGAAGGTGCCGTGTAAGGTGCTGTGTAACAAGGTGCCGTGTAATAAGGTGTCGTGTAATGAGGTGCCGTGTAAGAAGGTGCCGTGTAATGAGGTGCCGTGTAAGAAGGTGCCGTGTAAGAAGGTGCCGTGTAAGGTGCTGTGTAACAAGGTGCCGTGTAATAAGGTGTCGTGTAATGAGGTGCCGTGTAAGAAGGTGCCGTGTAATGAGGTGCCGTGTAAGAAGGTGCCGTGTAATAAGGTGCCGTGTAAGTAGGTGCCGTGTAAGAAGGTGCCGTGTAAGAAGGTGCCGTATAAGAAGGCGCCGTGTAAGAAGGTGCCGTGTAAGGAGGTGTCGTGTAAGGAGGTGTCGTGTAAGGAGGTGCCGTGTAAGAAGGTGCCGTGTAAGAAGGTGTCATGTAAGGAGGTGCCGTGTAAGAAGGTGCCGTGTAAGTAGGTGCCGTATAAGAAGGCGCCGTGTAAGGAGGTGTCGTATAAGGAGGTGTCGTGTAAGGAGGTGTCGTGTAAGGAGGTGCCGTGTAAGGAGGGGCCGTGTAAGAAGGTGCCGTGTAAGAAGGTGCCGTATAAGAAAGCGCCGTGTAAGAAGGTGCCGTGTAAGAAGGTGCCGTGTAAGAAGGTGCCGTGCAAGTAAGTGCCGTGTAAGGAGGTGTCGTGTAAGGAGGTGCCGTATAAGAAAGCGCCATGTAAGAAGGTGCCGTGTAAGAAGGTGCCGTGTAAGGTGCCGTGTAAGAAGGTGCCGTGTAAGAAGATGCCGTGTTAGGTGCTGTGTAAAAAGGTGCCGTGTAAGAAGGTGCTGTGTAAGGAGATGCTGTGTAAGAAGGTGCTGCGTAAGGAGGTGATGTGTAAGGAGGTGATGTGTAAGAAGGTGCTGTGTAAGAAGGTATTGTGTAAGAAGGTATCCCACAACCTTCGTTTCCTTAAACTCAACATATGTAAACATTTTTTTGTTATATTTTGAATCTACCAATAATATAATAGTTGGTTGGTTTGAACCCCGAGATGGAGAGTGCTCTTAAGGGTAATTTGCTATCTGAACGCCGCTCTGTTAATTATCATTTAACTATTGTTATTGTAATGTTGACACGTCAATACTTACTGAAACTATGATAAATCAAAATGAATTGTGTGAACAATCTGAAGAGAAGAAACCGACTGGTTACATAAAGGTTCTCGTATTATTATTGAGGTTTTATAACGCTTGATATCCCGTGTTTGAACGTCATAAACTAGATTTGCGTTGAGTTCCGGTCCCGTGTTTTTACTTAATTGATCAACATCATCATCTTTCTGTCATGCAGCTCATGACTGAGCATCGCGACTCCCATGATAGCCTCTGACAACTTCTCTCCATCTATCCCTGCACTCCGCGGCTCGAAGGACAATGATTGTCAGTGTGGGTCTACTCCACGTCTGCTCCTATTGATAGTTCACCACTCCTTTCAAGATAGGAAAAATCTAGGCAACCCCAACGTCATGTCGCCTATAAGATGCCTGTTTTTTACGTCACACTCCGTCCAATGAGACAATAATTTATCGACGATCAGCTATTGTCTATATGTTCCAAAGTTTTCCATATTGGAGGATAGACGGTTGAACTGAATGCCTATTATCCGTGATGAGTATGATAAAAAAGGGTTGTTTTTAAGTGTTTTCTAAAGCTGTGCATGCCGAATTGTTGAATTTATTTTAAACAGTCAATTATTTAGAAGCAGTGGAACTTAATCTTAAAGTTTTCAGGTCAATTTCCACTGTTTCTAAATAATTGACTGTTTCTCTAAAGGAACGTCTCGATCACAGATTCGAAAGATACCATGACGACACCCAGATAAATTCCGCTTTACCAGGATTTAATTTTAATTTAATGTTCCACATCCAATTCAATAAGGAAACTGCCTAGGGGCGCCTTCTTTACAAAGCAGGTACTGTAAGCTTGCTTGGTCACCTTTTGATAAATTAATTGAGATTTGTCTTGAAAGTTGGTGAAGGTTTTTAGAGTCTATCTACATTAAAAGGTCACATCTTGGCTTGATGTATTTTTAACTTCTACATCACGTTATTTCCTTGTCGAAGAAGACAGAAAAGATAGACTTTCTTTTCTCAACATATATAAATTAGTTTTTCCAAGCTTTGGCCGTTGTTGGTCCTGTGGCGTACAATTGTATGTCTTTTATTTATTTATTTATTTAACACTTTTATTGCGACACAATCTGGCGGGCTTATTGCTAGGCGGCAATCTCTTCCAACCAACCAGACAAAAGTAAATGAAGCAAGTTACGTGGTCGCATAAATCATTCAAATGACTATCCACCCCCACAAAATCCATAAACACATACGTGAGCACATGCCCACGAACCCCACAAAGACGGACATCACCCGAACATTCTTTTTCATATAAAGTGAGATATCATCAATCAAAAGAAAAGGAAGGGATTTTGGAGAACAAAGGAAAAATCAGGAATGAAACACGTTATTTTACTGACTAGAAATTAAGAGTTTTTTCAGTCACTTCTTAAAGCATGCCAAGGACGGAGCGAGTCTTATATAGGTTTGTAACTGATTCCAGAGTTTTTGATCTCTAAACGGCTCTTAATAAATTATCCTTTAATAATAATAATTATTATTATCTGTCTTTAACGGTTTCCTAAAGCTGTACACGCCACTTATATATTTTACACTTTGAAGCAGACAAAAATCAATTCATTTGAAATATTATCGATCTAATCGACGATCAACTATTTATTCCACTTTATATATAACAAACAATACGGCTTGTTTCAGCTTTACTGATGATGAGGTGAAAATCTTGAAACCGGTAGGGTTATACCGTTATATAAAGTGGAATTAACAGTGTTGGACTTAACAAATGACTATGTCCTTAAACCTCCAAAGTGTTAATGCCTTAACTATAAATAATATTTAACATACATACCATATATTCATCTCCCTGTTAGGGTAGGTTTAGAAGTCAGAAGGCCAGAATTTCAAATTCTTCGCGTCTTCTACATCCATACACCTTCTCATACAACTTTTACTATTTCTCAGACTTTCTGCCTTTCCTTCTTTCAGAATATCACCCACTTGATTCAACCACAATTTCCTTGGTCTCCGTCTCACACGCTTTCCACTTATATTTGCACTGTATTTGTTTTGTTAGTTTTTTAAATTTATTTGTTCATTTTGATGACTTTCGTGGCCTAGTTAGCAAAACGCCTGTCTTCCCACCTGGAGGTAGCACGTTTAATTCCCGCCGGAACTCCATTTATAATAAAACGTTTTGAGTATAATTTTCACTAAGTGCCTCAGAACAATCTTTTCGGTTGGTATGAAGAGATTGTAACAAGGTTGCTTTGTATTTTATTACACTTTCATTGTATACTATACGACTTGATAGGCGTATTGCCATGTGGCAATCTCTTCCAACTAAGCAGAACATTGTCAAAGATCTTAAGGGGGTATTCTACTTTAAATGCGTGAATTTCGGACGTTTTTTCAGACTAAAAAAAAAAACTAAAAATATTTTTAGTGTACATTTTTTACAGTTTGTTTAGTGATGATTTGAGAATGTACAAAAAAAATTTTAAAATAAAAAAAATAAAAAATCTGGCATGCTTATTGCCAGGCGGCAATCTCTTCCAACCGATCATACAAAAGTAAATTAAGCAAGTTATATGGTTGCATAAATCATTCAAATGACTATCCATCCCCACAAAATCCATAAACACATACGTGAGCATATGCCCACGAACCCCACAAAGACGGACAATCACCTGAACATTATTTTTCATATAAAGTGAGATATCATCAATCAAAAGGAAAGGAAGGGATGGGGGAGAGGAAAGGAAAAGAAAAATCGGGAATGAAACACGTTATTTTACTGACTGGAAATTAAGAATTTTTTCAGTCGCTTCTTAAAGCATGCCAAGGACGGAGCGAGACTTATATTGGTATATAACTGATTCCAGAGTCTCACTACATGGACAGTAAAGGAACTAATGTATGAAGAAAAACTAACAAATGTGAGTGAAAGATTGGTAGATGAAGGTTAAATAAAGTATGATAAGATAAAGTGGATGATAATTGAACTGTAGAAAGTGAGAGAATCGTATAAATAGTATGATAAAGTATTTGGATGTAGAAGAGGATAACGATGTATCAGGATAAGAAATACTGACATTCTTTCCTCCCTGCCGCCCTCAGTAAGTAAATGATGTTATGGTTTGAATATTAAAGATGTGTCCTCTCTGTTTATCCAATGGACATAGCATGATTTTGTACATTATGTTATTAACACTTACCGTACTGCTAAAAAAATCCGCCAACCACGGTACTGGACGCTAAGCATCCAGTAAAAAATGTATATTTTAAATTAATATTATGCAAAATCTGCTAGGCTATTTTTTGTAATTAGCTATAAAAATCATTTTATTGTGTATTAAAACGTCGAATAATCAAATAAAATATAAGTCCTGGTCACTCGCTATCCATCACAGGGTGGCAAGTGTTAATGGTTGCTGTGCCTCATAGTCGATGATCTTCTTGCAATCCCTACGTCAATTTAGTTGCAAAGCAATGCTGTGGAATGGTAATTGATTTAAGTCAGTAAGTCTTTGCACACCAGAAAACTCCCGACACCCTCACATCGCTGTACTGGATCTGACGTTACCCGAAATGAGACGATCGGAGTACAACGACACGCTTTTTTTTTGGAACAATATGACTGAACTCATAGGTATTTTAATATTTCCGAATATTAGTTGGAAAACATGCATATTTTCATTCGATGACAGAAGCACAGCGCGGGATTTGAACCGAGAACCATCCGCACGGAAGTACTGTGCGTTACGAGTACCGCGCCATGCACCTCGGTCGTGACCAAATTATAATTATTTATCTGTCCTCTTTGCCTACCCCTTAATGGACATATAATGATAATATTGATTAAAGTTATACTTGGAAGTGCATCGCCTTGTGGTAACACATTGGACTTCCGTATGGAAGGTCGCCAGTTCGAGTTCCGCACTATGCTACTCCTCTCGAATGACAGCATTTATCCGTCAAGAAAAGGGTCTTTCAAATTGAACGTTTGTTTTAATTCTTGGATAAAAAACAGATGGCGTCGTGAACTTGCCTGGGTCTTGTGACATTTGAGAAGTGTAATGTATGACATTTATAAAAAATGGAGTCGTATACAATACAACAACGCGTTCAAATTGTTGAATTATTTTATGTATTGTAATCTCCGGAAACAGTGATTTTAATTGGCCACCAAGATCATGTGATCTGACACCGTTAGACTATTTTCTCTGGGGTTACGTGAAAAGCCAGGTCTATAAGAATGACCCACAATCAATTCCTGGATGAAATTATTCGCGTTATTGGTGAGTTAGAACCGCCATTATGCCAAATAGTCATCGAAAATTTTGACAAAAGAGTGGACATCTGTGGAGCTGCAAGAGGTGGACATTTGGCGGATATTGTTTTTTTTTTGTTTAAATGTCATACATTATACTTCAATGACCAATAAAAAGTTTCTGGAAATAAAACCAAATTGTCTGTTTTATTCAAGAATTTAAAGAAATTGATGTTGATGTGTTCCAATCTTCTCACTTCAGTGTCCGGTCGTTTCACTTAAAAAAACTCCACGGCATATGCTAGTTCGTTTTCTTACTGAATTAAACAGTGAGGGGATCCTCGACTGCGAAACCCAGCAGCGACGATTTTTGTTATATTTTATAAATAATAGTGTGTAATGCCTAAGACCAGCATAAAGTAGTGTGGGATATTAGCACCTGTCAGAAGTGGCGCTGGTGGTGGGAAGATAGAGAAACACTTATAGAGAGAGAAGGCAGGGCCGGCGCAGAGGAAGCGGGACACCGGGTCTACCGGAGTCAAGGCAGTTCGCATAATTAACGTGGTACATACATAGGCATGATCAGGGGCGAATTGGAGCGCGTATTTTATTGCTGGTTTTAATTAATTCATTAATAATAATAATAATACAGTGCCGTATGGTGAGCAGACTTTTCTTAATCCTTCCTTCCCTGTGATGTGTAACTAGTACACATTGCTTCCAAACACTTTAATATCTCTATACTTAGTTAACCCTTCCTTCCCTGTGATGTGTAACTAGTACACATTGCTTCTAAACACTTTTATATCTCTATACTTAGTTAACCCTTCCTTCCCTGTGATGTGTAACTAGTACACATTGCTTCTAAACACTTTTATATCTCTATACTTAGTTAACCCTACCTTCCCTGTGATGTGTAACTAGTACACATTGCTTCTAAAAACCTTAATATCTCTATAAATATAATAAATGCTGGGTTCAGATTTTAGGTATTCCTCCGTAATACATTTACTGGGCTCAGATTTAAGAGTGATGATATGTGAAGAGTTTGATTCCGCATGATGTTTCCAGTTGTAATTGAGTGTCACTGTTTGTCAGGTTGATGAGAACGTGCAACGGGGTTTTGTTTTTGTGTAATCAAAAATCGGAAAGAAGTATCGATTTATTTTTTCATGCTAAATATCCTCAGTGAGATACAGGCAAAAGCTTAGTTTACTGGGGATACGACAAATGAAAGGCGACAAACCCAGATCCATTAAAATAATGTATATCCAAATTAAATTACCTGTTGTTTTTTCGCAAATTATGTTTATTTCTTTTCATGTGTAATAATAAAATAAATAAAAAAATAGGAATTAACTGAAGCCGGTTCTGTATGTAACACATTCAGTATTACACCTGGTTCTGCCGACAGTGAAGAGAAAGTTCCCAGAGTCGCTCTCGGAACAGAGCGACCGCATCATCTGCGGGGACTACATCCGGAGTGACTCCACAGTCAAACCCACTGTGGTATCAATATGGAGGATACGGTATTATATTCATTGATGTAACATTCTTGGTTGGTACCATAAGCTTGAATCTAGACTGCATTCATCAAACCCATATGTCTCAATTGAGATGCGTGACTGCATGGCAAATCACTCGACTTCCGTGTGGAAGGTCGCCGTTTCGAACTCCGTACTGTTCTACTCATATATATGGATAGAGATGAGACATCAAAGGCTATCATGGGTGTCACGGTGCTCAATCATGAGCTACACGACAGGATTGATGGAGTCGTGGACTTCCATATAAACAAACTTCTCTTCATCTCTGTTAACAGACATCATTATCATCAGTAACATTATTGGTTGGCACACATAAGCTTGAATCTAGAGTACTATACCTGTTGATTGAGGTGCATGGCCGCGCAGCGAAGCACTCGATTTCTGTGTGTAAAGTTGCCGGTTCGAACTCCGCACTGTTCTACTCATAGATATGGATAGAGATGAGGCATCAAAGACTATCATGGGTGTCACGATACTCAATCATGAGGTACATGACAGGATGGATGAAGTCGTGGAATTCCACATATCATAAACAAACGTCTCTCCATAATCTGTTAACAGATTCGATGATACAAGTCTAGAAAAGATTGTAATTTATTTTTATCAAACACTGTTTATTCCACTTTTTTGTGACGGTATAACCCTACCGGTTTCAAGGTGCACACCTCATCTTCAGGGGAGCGCAAACAAGACTAAATGCTGTTCGAACTGGTACCGATATACACGCTTCAACGGCTGGAGGCTGGGGGGTGAGGGAGGCACGGGACAATTTCGGCCAAGAGCGGCGAGATTTTTGGGAAATAGGGAAATTTTTGGGAAACTTGGCCGAAATTGTCACGTGCCTCCCTCACTCCCCAGCTTCCAGCCGTTGAAGCGTGTATATCGGTACCAGTTCGAACAGCATTTAGTCTTGTTTGCGCTCCCCTGAAGATGAGGTGTGCACCTTGAAACCGGTACGGTTATACCGTCACAAAAAAGTGGAATAAACATTGTTTGATAAAAATAAATTACAATGTCTTTAAACCTCCACAACGTTAATGCCTTAACTATAAACAACAACCTAGAAAAGATTGCCATGCTGGAGAAAATTTCTGATAGGAGTCTAAGAATTTGCGTCCCTTGTTTTGGTCCGACCAGATCAAGGATGTTACCAATTCCTCGGTTCGAAGCTTCACATCATTTGACCGAAGACATAAACGGTTGGAGAAATACGAGTATAGTACTGGTTTTATCATGAATATCACGATTTCCAGCCATGGATTTGATAGCTTTAGACTGATATTGTACTTTTTAAGACGAATCGAAGGAGGAAGGCACCTGCTCAGGATCCTGTCCGAAAGGCGTGCAAGATGGATCGGTCATATAATACGACAAGAGGGCCTCTTGCATGCCATAATGGAGGGCATGACCGAGGGGACAAACTCTAGGGGACGCCCACGCCGAGAGTACCTGGAGGACCTGTTGGTGGACGTGCGCTGCTCAACATACACAGACTTAAAAAGAGCTGCACAGGACAGGGGGGAATGGAGGAGAAGAGTTCAAATTGCTGCAAACCAGTCTTAGGACTGCAACCACGGAAAGGAAGACGATGTGCATGGTTGAGCGGGTACGCACTGGACTTCCATGCGGAAGGTCACCGGTTCAAACCCCGCACCATCCTACTCCCTAGGTATTTAATCCGCCTAGTATTCATGGACGTGGACGGGAACTGACGTTACGGGGAACTGACATGACACTGGGAAGAAGTATTCGTGGGTACAAAGATACCAATGAATTCTGTCCTATGAACTAGCAATCACGACGTTAGTTAGATTTTGTAAATAATAGTTGATTTACTTGAACCTGACAATGATTAAGCCCATATCTGTCAATTGAGGTGCAGGCCAAGTAGAAATGCACTCAACTTCCGTGTGGAAGGTTGCCTATTCGAACCCCGCGCTATGCTATTCCCTTCGCATGGCATAGGTGTCGAAGGGCATTAGTTAGATTTCGTAAATAACATAATAGTTGATTTATTTTTTTAATCTTAGAAAATACGTTTGTTTCATTTTATAGTGTCATGTTCATGAATTTTTAATAAAAGAAATAAAACACTTATTTTTTATTTTGTATTCACCATTGTTTTTTTACTTTTTTTAGTATGATTACATATGTGCGGTATATTGTGGGATGAACGTTTTGGTCTGTTTGGAGTGATGAATTGTGAGGGGTTTGATTTTGCGTGATGTATACATATGTAATTGAGTGTCACTGTTTGTCAGGTTGATGAGAATGTGCAACGGGGTTTTATATAATCAAAAATCGGAAAGAAGTATCGATTAATTTTTTCATGCTTTATGTCCTCAGTGAGATACAGGCAAAAGCCTAGTTTACTGGGGACACGACAAATGAAAGGCAATAAACCCAGATCCATTAAAATTGTGTGTCCAAATTAAATTACCTGTTGTTTTTTTCGCGATCATGTGTAAAATAAATAATAAAAAATTGTTTAATTAGAGTTCACTACCGGTTTCAAAGTCCTCTGTCTTCCTCGTCAGGTGAACGTGAACTTAATTATGTTTGAAATACAGTATTTTAGGCATTATTTAGTTCAACTTCACCTGTTGTAGAAATGCGTGAACTTAGAGGAATACACGGGGACAATGTATGATAGAAAACGGAATAAAGCGATTAGAGATGACTTTAAACTTAAGGCATGTTCAATAGCTTATCGAAGAACAATCTGAGATGGTTTGGGCATGCACAACGTATGAATGAAAAGGGACCAAAAAAAAAACAGTATGTAGGGAAAAGCATACTGTCAAAAGACAAGAGCACGATGTTTTTTTAAAAACGGAGCTGTATGAGGACTTGTAAAGATTAAGAAGAGGCGAAATATGTTTGTCAAGATAGGAAAGACGACCTCCGTGGCCTGATGGTAAGACACTTGTCGGCCTTTCCGGAGGTTGCGGGTTCGATCCCCGCTGGAACCCAGATTTATATAAATAGGATTCCAGTCTGGTTAACACTTAGGGTTTATAAAAACATATTTCTGGTAGGTTGGAAGAGATATCCACATGGCAATAAACTCGCCAGGTAAAAAAAAAAAAAAAGAACAAAGTCTGGTGCTCTGTCTTTTCTGCCTACACTAGTAGGGACAAAACGTGATTGCATGTAAACAAAATTGTTAAGGTTAGTTAGTTTAGTAGAAGGCATATAAGAGTAAGACCAATTCAAATAGAATTCAAGAGAATAATATTGATAATATACTTAACATATCTTGGCAAAGTTCAATTTATCCAAATATTAACGTTTTTCTTTGGTGATTCCTTGTTATATGGAAAGTTATGAAGGAAAATTGAGGGAAAAAACTCACAACGTTTCCTTATAATTTTTTATATATGTAACACCCACGTTACAATGCCAAAATATAAATTTTTATAAAACACAAAAAGCGCTATAAAATGATTCTATAATCTAAAACATGAACAACATTTACATAGCTGAATTATCAACAAATAAAATGGTTTGAACAAAATTTGTCTCTACATGTAATAGTGATTAATAAGATATTTAAATATTATTTACCCCAATTTTTAAAACGCACCCATGCTGTCCAGACATGTTGACCCGATGTCATTTGAAAGCTTGTAGCGTTGTCAATATTTATCACCAGATGATACCACTGCACACAATAGTGCAGGTATAGTATTTGAATGTGTTGCCATATTTGAAATTACGTTAGAGTTTCTGGATTTAAAAAAAAAACTAAATTAGTAAGACACCTGTGTTACAATGCTATGATACGGGTCAAAAGATGTAGCTGTGTGTAAAGATGTAGAAGAAGCGAAATATGTTTGTACTAATAGGAAAGTCTAGTGTTTTGTCTTTTCTGTCTACCCCAATAGGAACAAAACGAGATTGTATGTAAGAATGTATAATTTTTTTATTATAAAAACATAAATTAGATTGTAATTTATTTTTATCAAACACTGTTTATTCCATTTTTTGTGACGGTATAACCCTACCGGTTTTAAGGTGCACACCTCATCTTCAGCTTTTTACATTAATTTTTATCTCCGGAAACTCTTATTTAATGGAAAAGGCAAAAATGTAATACTTAGCAACAGTGCTTACTTACACTTTTATGTGCTGACTGTGATCATTTATATATAGGAAAGACAGGAAGATCTTTTGAAAAGAGATTTCGTGAACACAAATCCGCCTTAACAAATCTTCTAATTTATTCTGAAATGGCTAATCATTGTCACCGTGAAAACCATACTTTTTCAATCGATGATGCCAAATTCTTACATATCAGTAGTAACGGAAATAAATTGGACAGATTAGAGGCCCTAGAAATTTCTAAGTCAGTACATCGATCCGAACATCTGTTGAACAGTTATTTCCCAAAAATCTCTCCGCTCTTGGCAAAAATTGTCCCATGCCTCCGTCATCCCTCAGTCCCCAACCGTTGAAGCGTGTATATCGGTACCAGTTCGAACAGCATTTAGTCTTGTTTGCGCTCTCCTGAAGATGAGGTGAAATCCTTGAAACCGGTAGGGTTATACCGTTACGAAAAAGTGGAATAAGCAGTGTTTGATGAAAATAAATTACAATGTCTTTAAACCTCCACAACGTTAATGCCTTAACCATAAACAACATATAAATTAAAGTTTACTTTTTTGTGATCGTGTATTGGTAGCTTTAGGGTTATAAAAAAGCTAAATGCATAACCATTTTTATATCAAAGACATTAAATGTGAACGATAATTTGAATTCTTGTTTGTTTAACTTTACATAACGCATTATAATAATACAATAACAATGGATTTCACAAAGCAGTTAAATTCGCTTTGGAAAACAATTTTTTTTTGCATAAGAGTGTTATTTCGTTCAAATTATGTTTCGAAAAAATCCAGTGTATTTAAATTGCATCTAATTTCATTCATTCAGTCGCGTGGCGTCCTTCAATTAGATATACTGAAAAACGTGACTCGGTAACAACACTGTCACTGTTACAATGTATCGAATCTTCGGGTTGAGAACCACCGAATTGAACAAAGAATTAATTAATTTATAATTTTATCGACCGCAGTCTTAATACAGTCAAATCTCGTTATAACGAACTTCTAAGCACCTTTTATTTTTTATTTTACACATGACAAGAAATATACATAAATTGCGAAAAAATAAAAGGTAATTTAATTTGGATACACAATTTTAATAGATCTGGGTTTGTTGCCTTTCATTTGTCGTGTCCCCAGTAGACTAGGCTTTTGCCTGTATCTCACTGAGGACATATAGCATAAAAAAATAAATCGATACTTCTTTTCGATTTTCAAATTTATAAAACCCCGTTGCACATTCTCATCAACCTGACAAACAGTGACACTCAATTATATATGTATACATCACGCGAAATCAAACTCCTCACACTTCGTCACTTCAGACATACCAAAAACAGTCATCATAAAAAAAATCCTACTCAAGTGCTCACACAAACCTTTTCCACAAGTCATTCCTCTTGCAAGCCCGAGTACTCAAACTCCTGTCGCAATAACAACCACGCTCCGATCCACTGCCTAAATGGTTTTCCTTCCTTTACCTTTATTGAATTCATGTATGTCATGGGAGCTAAATAGGCATATTGCCTTTGGGCAAAATATGTTTTAACTCTAGGGATGGTGAACATTTGATCAGTTGTCTTGCGTGTCATTTATGAACACTACATCTAAAGCCGAATGCTTTACTTTTATATACGAGTATTATAAGATGTACCATGGTTATTTTGTAGTTCATCTCCTCTTCTCAATTTTTCTGCGTTTTTCTTACTAAATTTATCTTAACATATGTACATGCGAGGAAGAACGTAACCTAATGGCCGCAGCCACCACTTTCCTATTCTTACACTTAAGTTGTTTTTTTTGTTATATTTTTAAGTAGTCAATATACGTTTGTTCGAATCACGAGTTACACCGCCAGTTAGGAGAGTCTTCTCTCTAAACGGCACTATATAAATTGGTTTTTTTCATCCACATTTGAATAAACTTCTTTTGAATTTTATATTTGATTTGAATGTTATACTCAATTATATTTTTAAATAATTTTTAGCATTGTTTGTTTGTGCGGAAATTAATGTTAATTGAGTAAAAGAGAGATTAAGGTGGCGAGTGGGAGAGAGATTTCCCCTTTACAACCGCTTATGTTTACACAATACTTTCCACATGCCCAAACTATTGTAAATTCCGCTCAGTATGAAAAGTAAAGGTTATATCGAATCGAATTATTCCCAACAAATCCGATTTCAGAATACGAGATGGGGGACGGATTTTCAAACGCAATTAACAGTTGTCATTATTTTTTAAAATATTTTTATCAGATTTTCGATTACACCACTGTTTTTTTGAACAAAAATTTTATGAATTTATATGGTCATATATTTAAAAATAGATAATCGTTTATATTCTACAATAAATAAAAAACGCGACAATCAACGTGATTTTATTTCTCTATATATGTGTATATATGAAAACCTCTGTTGCCTTATTGGTAAAATGTTTGTCTCCCAACCCGAAGGTTGCGGGTTCGATTCCCGGTGCATCCCAGATTTTCTTAAAAAAGGATTCCAGTCTGGTTTTCGACTTTCTCTGGATTGAAGGTCTCTTTGACATCTTCCTGATTGGTTGAAAGAGATTGACACATGGCAATAAGCCCGCCAGGTTGTATTGTATATAATGAAAGTTTAATACAAAATAATAATTATTTCACCATTGGCTAAATATATTTTTTTAATTTAATACAAATTTATGATCACGAGATGCTTTGCCGCACGATCACATACTGAACTGAAGGTCACCGGTTCGAATACCGTGCTATGCTACTCCTCTCGAATTCCAGATACCTTTAGACTTCGGTCATATCCGTCATTTAAAAAAAAAGAGTAAAAAATACAATATGCCTTTGTGATCCGTTCTCCTCATTTTGGCGTGCCATCTTATACATTACAGTGGTGTGGCTGGTTAGTTTGCTGGTATTCAACGGCTTACTTACTATAAAAAAATACACTCCTCGGCCCAGCTTCGGTTTCCAACTGGATTGACGTTGGAATGGTAAGGGGATCCTCGACTACGAGGCTCAGCAACGACGATTTTTCTTCTTCTATGATATGGTAAAATAATCCTTATTGCTAGGTTCATCCATTCCACCCCTCACTTCTTTCTGTAGCATGGCGGCGACCTTTTTCGGTGGAAATACAACCTCAACTTTAAAAAAACAAACTTGAAAAATTCCCCTCCAATCGCACCAGATACTTTTTTCTTGCTTCAAACAAAACACCGTCCAGTGTAAAAACATTGATGGTGCCTAAAACTACCCAACATGAAAAAAAAAGAATTTTAAAAGCTCCAGTGAAAACGTCACCTTATCCCGTAGATAGACATCCCGCCACTCCCCACCCTATGCGGAATAAGTATTGGATTGTCAGTTAAAAATAACGCCAAATTTGCGTTTCTGTTCAATCTACTATTCTTCAGAAAATGCAGGAAAAGTCGTTTCCCTGTCATTTCCCATGTATAAAAATATATATGTATAAATATAAAAAAACATGTATAAATGTACAAAAAGTAATTTCCCATGTATAAATTTAAAGTCATTTCCCTGTCATTTCCCTTGTATAAATATAAAAAGTCATTTCCCATGTATACACATAAAAAGTTATTTCATAAAAAGTCGAATCCCTGTCATTTCCCTTGTATAAATGTACAAAAAGTGTATATGTAAAAATGTACAAAAACATGTATTAATGTACAAAAAGTCATTTCCCTGCCATTCCCCATGTATATATATCATATAAGAAGTCATTTCCATGTCATT